>JAYGGG010000211.1:0-71218 GCA_036346245.1 Bonia amplexicaulis | reverse complement strand
TCGCTGGAGCTCTTCTTGTTATACCAAAGAGGCTAGTAGAAAATTCAGGTCTTGATGCCAAGACGGGAACGCCGGCGACGAGCACAACTTGGCTTGGAAAACATCTGCAATCATTGCCAGGAATTTTTCAAATTTTATTCACGTCACATCATATTCTAGCATCCAAGTAACCCATACTCCAAGTTAATTTGATTTACGTGTAGCCAATCACCTGAGATCGTATTTTTCCTAAAACCAACCGAATTCGCCCCTCACTATCGATTATTTGTCTCCGGTGAGTCAAACCTTATTCCTCGCATCTCAACCATCCTCTTCACCTCCTCTACCTTTTCCTCAAATCAATTTGGACAATACATCGCTGTGGAACCCCAGCACCGGCACCCTACCCTTCACCGCCGCCGACCGTCGTTCCTGGCCATCTTCGGCCATCCTTTGGCTGAACCGACTACACGGGAGCACCCCACGAGGTCACGCTTGCCCATGCGTGCACTGCTCTCCGCCGGTTGTCGTCAAAGCACTGCCACCATTGACGCCCATGCCTGGCCATCGCCCCAACCGCCATTCATGCCGCCATTGTACATCGACGCCCACACCGCCACCTCCCATAGCCTCCCCATGGCCATGGCAACCCATTTTACAGATCGCTAGCATCGCCCACCTCTCCCTCGCCAGTGCCACCACCCGCTAAAGCTGCCACCACCTACCCTCTTTTTCCCCTCTGTTCTCTGCTCTCTCCAGAATGACAAAGGGCAAAAGTGTCATTTTTGATTTTTTTTCTCTCACCTAAATAACAGTTAACGGAGCAAATGGATGAAAAAGCTAACAACGATGACATTCTCCAGTGTTTGTGTATTTGCGATGGCATTCGTCCACACATTCGGTCTGCGATGGTATTTTTCAACACGTCGAACTTTCCAATGGGATTGACCAAATTTGCTCTCTATATATTGCCTTGCTACAAAGTGGTCCCGATCAAAACTAGGGCACGACCAAACTATTGGCATAGTAATTAGAAGGGCGTGGAATGTAGTCATGACAAATGACTTACGTTGCCAATTTTGGCGATTGCTGCTCCACTCATGTTTTGTCCCAAAGCGGCACTAAAAGGTTTCAAAATTCACTATGGACCTGGACATGCTAAAATTTTAGGTCCCGATCAAAACAGGTGGATCTTTTTCTCAGAAATTTCTACACTCCAAACAAACCTTAGCTTGGGACCAAATGAAAACCAAAATGGAAAGTGTTACTGTTGTGGTATGATCATAATAGTGGGTACATGGTACCCCTTTCCCCTTGAGAGATATAGATCTAGAGAGCCAACTAAGGGAGAGAACTAGTGGAAAATAAGTGGATCTGGCTATCTTGTACCCCCTCTTAGGGGTTTATATACATGAATGAGATAGGATGAGAAATTTCTATCCTACCCTTTAATAATTTGTAAGTTCAAGTTTTATTAAATTGGTTTTAGTGACAATGACAAATGCAATTATGAGATTAACTTGTTTATTAGTCTTATGTGGATGTAATAAATGACAAATACAATTGTGAAAATAACGTGTTTATTGATTATGACATTACTTAGTTTCTTGGATGAAAATGTGAAAATCACAGAGGTATGCATTTGACATCACATTCTTATAACTTAATGCATTTCTCGGATCCAAAATATAGATTGAACTCCATAAATAGTCAAACTTGAATATATGCATATGTCTTTATTATATATTCTTGTATGCACACATTTAGAGAGAGTTCAATTTATATTTTGTGGTTTCATTAGTATTGATCCATGTTCTTTCTTCCACATATTAAGAATCTTTACTTTGAAATATATCCGTGAGTATATATAGCTTGTCTAGTTCATATATATTCATAATCGAATTGTCATCTAATTCCTCTATTATGTGTTAATGGTTGGATGATTAATGACAACCAGATGTGTAAGTTTTGCTAGCAATTAATCTCAAAGATAAACACTCACATTCAAATAAATTAATTATTTAAGAAGCTTATTCTGAAGTATACAATTGTTGTGTATATATTGTATACTCGCATATCAATTTCTATCTTATTATTTGTTGAGATTGTCATGAATTACCAAAAAGAGAAAATTGTAGAATCTAGTCCCTCCATTATGAGTTAATGGTGAAATTTGGTAATTAATGACAATTGATTTATGCACTAATATTTTCTATGAGTTGGATGAATATGTTAGGTTCCATAAATGGGATTGACTTGGGATGACTCCATGTGTTGAAGATCATCAAGTCAAGTGAGGATCCATCATTTGTTGATAGAGTTCAAGTGAAGGATGCATCATGTATTGATGCATATCAAGACAATGACTCAAGGAAAATGTATGAGTAGCTAAGGCTAAACATGTATTTTCAGTTTTTACCAGTCTTGATGTTTGGATGAAATATTGGATTGCTAGTATAGTTTGTCGTACTATTAAGAGGAGTCATGTTTAGTAGCTTGAGTCTCATCCTGTGTTGATAGCTCAACCTCACCTGCTCTAGCTCTTCGTAGCATGATACTTATATTTGCGAATGTATTTTGTAAATAGTTGTGGCTCATGTGTTAAATCCTTGTAGTATGAGACTATACATTACGAATGTGTTTTATAAGTGTTTGAAGTTCATGTTTTCAACCTTGTGTCATGATTCTAAAAGTGTGCAAGTATGTTTTGCAACTTGTTAGAAATCATGGTTAACCCTTGTGTGCTTGATACTATAATTTGCAAATATGTTTTACAAAATCAGTTGAAGTATATGCACTTCTCAGGAAAATTGGAACTACCGTAGTGTGTCATGCAGTACTACCACTGGGTGGAATTACCGGCGTTGTGATCATGGTACTACCACGTTCGTTGGTGGTTGAAAGACCAGAGTGATCGAACCAACGTAGTCAAAGACTAGTGTGGTCGAACTAACGTAGTTGAAGACATGTGTGGTTGAAGATCATGTGGTCGAGAACCAACATGATCGAATCGACTTGGTCGAAGATCGACGTGGTCGATACCTTGTGTGATCGAAGATCAACGTAGTCGAACCAATGTGGTTGGACCAGCGTGGTCGATGACCTGTGTAGTCGAAGATCGACGTGGTCGAACCAGCATGGTTGAACCAACGTGGTCGAAACCTGTGTGGTCAAAACCAATGTTGTCGAAACCGACGTGGTCGAAACTTATGTGGTTGAAACTAATGTGGTTGAACCGATGTGATCGAAACAACGTGATCAAAGATCGACGCGGTGATCGAAGATCTATGTGGTCAAAGATTAGCGTGGTCGAAGATCGACATGGTTGACGTGGTTGAGAGCTGTATAGTCAAAACCAACGTGGTCAAAGATCAGCATGGTCGATGACTTGTGTGGTCGTACCAAACAACGTAGTCAAGAACCAGTGTGGTCGACGATCGGTAGTTCCAGCTCTGTGTGAGCGGTCTGACTAGCGAGCGATACTACCGGCTCTGTGTGAGTAGTAATACCGAGTTGCGAAATGACCGCTTGTATAGCAGTACGTTTTTTCCAGAGAGATACCTTCGTGGGAGTCTTCTCCTCGTGAGAATGGTAGTTCTACATGTATGGAGAGGTACTACAGTAGAATGGTAGTACCAGACTTTGTGTGGTAGAGCTACCGATTTTGTGGAATAATGACTAATTTTCTAACTATTGCGATGGGAGCAGTAGTTCCGGCCTTATAGCGGCGGTACTACCGGAAATCCTGATTTTTCAGGGATTTTGCTTTCAACAGCTAGTTTTTGTCTGTAGGGTATAAATACCCCTTGTGGCCGGTTGGAGGGAAGCTTGCTGAATCTTTTAATACTTTCTTGAGTTAGTGTAAGCTTATCCTATCAATTATGCATGTGTTGCACGTTGTGAGGAAGGAGAAGGGCTCTAGATTGCATGTATTACATCTAGAGGTGGATTTAGTATCCACTTGAGCTTATGCATTCTTTGCACGTGGTGAGAGTCAAGCAAGAGGCTTGACTTATTACTCTTGGAGGTTATTGACTCCTAGACAACGTTGGAGGTGTCGTGCGCGGTTACCTTCTCAAAGAAGGTTGTAAGAATACCTACCAAGTTGTGAAGGTTGGAGCTTACCTACCCGGGGCGGGAAAGAGCTACCACTAGTGAATTGATGTATTTGACTTAATTCATGGAGCTGGTCCAATTCATTTGGGCTTATCTCAACGTGGAATAGGGGAGATTGGCAAGTCTCCGAACACCACGGTAAAAAGTAACTGTGTCATTATAGTTTATTTTCTTGTGCTCAATTTACATTCAAGCAATTTACATTTATAGAATTAAATTGATTACTTGTCATTATAGGATTGTAAACCTTGATGTAGATTTAGGATGTCGGTGATTTAGGTGAACCTAGTTGATTTAAGACTTATTTGTGCTAAACCAAATTGAGTTAAACTTGCGTATTATAAACTTGGTTTAGCCAAATAATTGATAGAAGAGAAAATTTTAAAACTATCTATTCACTCCCTCTAGTCGGCCTCCTCGATCTTACATAATTACAAAAGGTGAGGGTACATTGGTACATTTTTTATACACATATCCCTATATTGTTTGGCATGTTGCAAGGCCCAGTAGCCGAACTTAACGGTCATAGCGGGTTGGGCCACCCCCACAAAAGTACTCCCTCGATAGTAAGCACGGAGGTCCCGAGGGGCGAGCTGACATGATCAATTTCCTCAGCCCCCGTCCCCTAACAGCAACTGCTAGCTCCAGCCCTCGGGGGTCTTGACGCTCTAAACCGTCCGGAATAGGGTTCTTCCTTCATTGATCATAACGTGGTCATGGAGTCCCTTGACAGAGCCTAAGCCGCCCGTCAAGGTCGTGGCTCAGACTTGGGTGGCGTGTGCAACTACATCAATCATGATGTAGTCGTGGCGGCGCATGGAGGCAGAGCTGGGGTCGAGACCGCACCTCTGAGGTGACGCCTACGAGGAGGGCAGTGAAGTCCCCTGACGAAATCGAAGGTAGCACGTCGAGATTGTGCCTCAGATGTGAGCAAGGCGGCGGCGGAGGCGGGGCATGTGGTCGTCCTCCGAGGCAACGCCTATGAGGAGGTTAACAAAGTCCCCTGGCAGAGCCATCATGTTGAGGTCGTGCCTCAAGCACGATCAGCATGTAGACGCGGATGACGAAGTCCCACGCCGAAGCTGTGGCCATCCCACGACGAAGTCGTGACCATGAGGTGTCGGTCGAGTGTCGATAAAGTCATGACTTCGACGCAATCGTGCAATGCCTCACGACTACGTCGACCAGGACGTGGTTGTGGGCGTCGACAAAGTTACTACCCTGAGGCAGTCGGACGGGCGTCGACGAAGTTGCGACCACGAGGTGGCCATGTAATGCCTCATGACTACGTCGATTATGACGTGGTCATGGTGTCGACGAAGTCACGACCCCAAGGCGGTCGGACGAGCGTTGACGAAGTCGCGACTATGAGGTGGTCATAGAATGCCTCATCAGACAAGCGTCGATGAAGTCACAACCATGAGGCGGCCGAATGGGTGTTGATGAAATCACAACCCTGAGGCGGTCGTACAATGCCTCACGACTACATCGATCATGACGTGGTCATGGGCGTCGATGAAGTCACGATCGCGAGGCGGTCAAGCAGGCGTTGACGAAGTCACGACCATAGGTGGTCATAGAAGGCCTCATGACTACGTTCATCATGACGTGATCGTGGACGTCGTTGAAGTCAACGGCGGGACGAAGACTTGAAACACGTGCACTCTGTCCCCATGCTTCGGATTGGCGTCGATGAAGTCAACGTCAAGATAAAGACTTGAAGCGCGTGCACTCTGTCCCCCATGCTTCGGACTGGCATCGATGAAGTCAGTCGTAGGATGAAGACTCAAAGCGCGCACTCTGTCCCTCACCACTCAGACGGGCGTTGATGAAGTCGCGACCACGAGGTGCCGGATGAGTGTCGATGAAGTCTCAGCCACGAGGTG
This sequence comes from Bonia amplexicaulis, assembly GCA_036346245.1. Taxonomy (NCBI): domain Eukaryota; kingdom Viridiplantae; phylum Streptophyta; class Magnoliopsida; order Poales; family Poaceae; genus Bonia; species Bonia amplexicaulis. Next base: position 65,237 of record JAYGGG010000211.1, on the reverse strand, counting down.
TCGGACAAGTGTCGACGAAGTCATGACCACAAGACGGTCGGACGAGCATTGACGAAGCCACAACCCCGAGGCATTATATGACCCCAAAGCGGTCGGACGGCATCGACGATTTCACGACCACGAGTCGGTCATACGAAGTCATCATGACGACAATCATGACCCCAGTAGGTGGGAATCCAGCTGGAGCGCATCGCGCTCCCACTCCCACCACTGAGCGATACCAATCTTCGGTCAATTGTTGGTGTGGTTTGTTTGGGCATGCAAAACACGGCCTTAGCCGACATCCAAACAGGACGAATGGTCTGAGCACGCGTGGTGAACCGATCTAAACCCAACGGGGCAAACCGTCGTGAGCAATTCCAAACCGGCCTGTTATAGGGTGGGTTCTTTTCAACTGTGACTGATGAATTATAGTCACGGTTGATGGTTTTTGGCCATAACATAAATATTTGTATATATGTATCGAATGTTAATAAATTGCTTCAAAAACAGCAGAGAAGTCATATGTTTATTTGTTCGAAAAGGTATAAGTCATAGACTGCATGCATGAAAAAAAAGACCATAGTCGGATCTGATCTGAACATAAGACCCAGCCCACAAAAAGCTCAGCTGGGCCTAGCTAAATTTGTATACGATGGGTCCATCCTTCTCTTGGTTTGGATAACGCACGCCGGGGCTCGGCGGCTCGGCGCTACAAGACACACTCGGCGGCCATCCCATCTCGTGGGCGGGGCCCACGCACCCCTTAAACGCAAATCACTAACCACATGGGCTCTCTCTCTCTCTCTCTCTCTCTAGAAGGATCTCTCCACTTCCCAGATACAGATAGTAGCAAAGCGAACATAAACAGACCAAGCACGGCGTACTCCCACTCACCCCCAATGGAATCGAGGGAAGGTTCACGACACCCAGCTCCCCACCACTAACCCATCGACACCACCACCGCCACCACGATGCTCCAGCTCCAGTCCCCTCGCTTCCTGCCGCTCCCTCGCCACCGCATCGCCGGCCGCGGCCGCCGCGCTTCCCCGCCGGCCCTCGCCTTCCACTCCCAGTGGAAGCTCCCCGACGTCAACACAGGTGAGCGAGCGCCCTCCCCGAGGCCCAGTCCCCCCTGAGATGCCGAGGGTTTGTACTCTCTCTCTCTCTCTCTCCTCACGCTGATCGCTGCGGCCACTGGCTGCTGTTTCGCAGATGCGGTGCAGGAGCGGGTGCGGTCGTGGCTCTCCCGGGCGCGCGGCGCGATCGCTGACGCGGCGCACGCTGCGCGGGAGAGGGGGAGGCACAAGGAGGAGGCCGAGGGGAGGAAGATGCAGCGGACGGAGGTGCTGGAGGAGCAGGCGCTCGTCGCGGTGCCGGAGATCACCGTGGACCGGCGGGTCGGTCGTGGTTGGCTCTCGCTGGACGCTGTCGTCGCCATCGAGCAGTTCGCTAGGTGGGTAAAGTGATCTGCGGTTGAGCTTCTACAGATTAATTGGCCTTCTATGCTGACACTAAGATATAATTAATTACTAAATTCATCATGACTAGAGCTATCTCTATCAGTTTGTCGCATGAATCGTTGGGGTTAGTTATTTATTATAGTGGTTTGAGAGTTGCCGGATCCCCTGAAATCAATGCGGTGACTGGGTAACGACGGGCCATGAGTTGGGTTAGGATCAGTTGGTAGATTGTGATAGACACCTGCAACATTGTCTGGTGAACAGGTACTGTGACTATGGAGTAGCTCTGCTCACTACCTTGGCTTTGATCCTAGTAACTTGCATCCTAGAGATGAAATTTACAGATGGAATTGGATTCCGGTGTTGCCCCCAGGTAGTGATCTTGTCATTTTGAATAGTGTACAGCCAAAGTGTGAGGAGTATATAAGAGTTCCTGGATGCATCTGGCATCTTTCTCTTGGTTTGCGTTCACTCACTCACATGAGGTTTTTGTTAGGTTGAATGGGTTGACAGGGAGGAAGGTGCAGAGGATCTTTAAAGCGCTTGCTCCTGAGCATGTCCACAGTGATGCTCGAAATCTAGTTGAGTATTGTTGCTTCCGGTACTTGTCAAGAGATAACTCCGACTTCCATCCAAGTTTAAAGGTAAATAAGTTGCTAATTAAACATTAGTGTTGCGATGAAGAGCAATCAATGCTCCACACTCCTTAAGCTGATGTCACATATCAAAGGCATTTTAGGCTTGACTTTTTTATCAGTCGCAAAAAACATTACTGCATGTTTATTGCACTTTTTTTTATTTAGCTAGTTTTTAAGTACTTCTACTGTAAATGTCTGCAGGAGCTTGCATTTCAAAGGCTTATCTTTGTGACTATGCTTGCTTGGGAAGATCCATATGATGAAGACAATGATCCACACTCATCACTAGATAACTATTCTGTACTGGTGAGCTGTTATTCTTCTGCATTCTCAACATATTTTCACTGTGAATAAGGCTGCAAAAATACATCAGAGAGAACTTAAATCCATGCAGTATTATTGAGTGTCTCTTTACTGGAGTTTTAAAAAATGGATTTTCTGAATTTGATATTTTTAATATGGTAGGGAAGACTTGTTGGAGAAGACGCTTTTGTCCGAATTGCTCCTGCTGTGGCAGGTGTTGGTGATGTTTCAACAGCTCATCATCTCTTTAGGGCCCTTGTTGGCACTGAAAAGGGACTTTCATTAGATCTGTGGACAACATACCTTGGTGAACTTTTGAAGTAAGATTGCCTCTGCATCTTTAGTATATTTGAATTGAGTAAAAATCTCTGCTTGAGCTTCTGTCAAGTTAGTCTCCTAAGCGTATGATGTATCTCTTTCATTAGACCTGTAGCTTAGGTCGTAAGTCAACGAGAAATTTGAATGTGCCAAGATCGGTAGATGTTGATGACTCTACCTTTGTCAGAATAATATTGTAGAAATATTATGTCTTATTTTAATTTGGTAAGACATGGTCATATTGTGAGCTTTTGTGCACCAATTGAACTCTGAATGATAGTTCACAATTTCAGCTCTCTTTCAGTCTTTCCTATGACCGTATTGGGTATACGTTGAATATTTGAATGTTGTGTATTAAATTATTAATTAATATGTGTTACAATGTGCAATTGTATAGGGTTCATCATGGGCGGCAAACACATAAAACTGGAGATAATTTTTTGTCTGACGAGCAAGTCCTATGCATAGGCTCAAGCAGAAAGAGACCTGTTCTAAAATGGGAAGAAAATACTGCATGGCCTGGACACATAACCTTGACCAACAAGGCACTCTATTTTGAGGCATGCATTCCTACTTGAATGTGTACTTGTTTGGAGCAATTTCCTCTTATTATTTGAAAGTATGCCTAGCTTATTGTTGATATCCTTATTGATGGTTTTTTCAAGGATACTTTTGCATCTTCATGACTTCAATTCACTCTAATGTTTTCTACATTATAATAGAAAATTTTTTAGGACAATGCTATTTTCAGTAGTTCTGCAGTAACACTTGATATTATATTAAAATTACCATTCATATACATAGATAAGTTGTTTTAAAGTAGAATATCCTTTTTGTCCTCAGATAATTCATTTTTAAAAAAGAAAAGAAGGCTTCATCGGTCCTATAATTTATGTATCTTTGTCCTGCTTAACAAATCTACTAGATGCCATTTTGGAACTTCACAAGCTATGATGACCTTGGGCCCAACTCCTCCACCTTTCCATTGATGTTGGCAGGCCATTGGACTGGCAGGTACCAAGAAACCATTGAGACTTGACCTTACAGATCATAATTCAAGGGTAGTGAAAGCAAAGGTTGGACCATTTGGATCCAGACTCTTTGACTCTGCTGTATCTGTTTCGTCTGGTTCATTGTAAGTATGCTCGACTACTCCCTCCCTAGAACGTCCATTTTCTTTGTGCATGTGTTTTAAATGCTATCTGCAACTTGATAGGAGAACACCAGGGTCATTGATTACTGCCAGGTTGTTTTGAGTGCAAGCATGACAACTGTACACAATACTAGATAGCTATTTGACCTGCCTGACTGGTGTTTATAAGTCGTAACAATGTATATACTGCTATGGCAAACATGTTTACCTCCATTCTGTACATGTATCTCCTTAATCCAGTAAAATCCAAAGTGACAACGCCATATTTCTCAGGAGGTTTTGTTGTTACTTCTTTCTATGTGTTTTCATGATTGTTGGAATTTCCATATTGGAGCAATCATCTTAAGCATTTGTATCTATCATCTATAGGTTTATGGTTGTACTGTAGACTGTAGGAGCATATTGTCCATGCTATTTCATCGTGATCATCACTATTTGAAAGTTGCTCAAATATTAAAGCATGAATGAAGGGTGGATGGTGATTACTTACATCTTCCCTTGCTTCAAGATTTGTGCAACTTGTATTGGGAGGGTGATGCATAGAAGTACTACTCATAATAAAATGAAGTTACTATGACTTTATGCTAACTAATTAACTGTTGACAGGTCAAATGAGTGGACATTAGAGTTTGTTGATTTTGGCGGAGAGATGAGACGAGATGTATGGCTCGCGTTCATCAGTGAAATTATTTCTGTGTATAAGTTCATTCGTGAATATGGACCAAGCGATGATGATCCAGCAATTCATCATGTATATGGTGCCCACAAAGGCAAGAAAAGAGCTGTCAGCAGTGCAGCAAACAGTATTGCAAGGCTTCAATCTCTGCAATTCATACGTAGATTATACGAGGATCCAGCTAAGTTAGTACAGTTCTCCTACCTATCGAACGCACCTTTTGGCGATGTTGTTCTTCAGACCCTAGCAGTGAAGTTCTGGGGTGGACCATTGGTTACGAACTCCAAAGTAGCAAATCAAAGATCACCTCAATGGCATAGACATTCAGAAGACTCATCTAGTGGTCATGCACATGTTTTTGACATAGATGGTAGCGTGTACCTACGCAAGTGGATGATGTCTCCTAGCTGGGCATCAAGCCATTCAGCCTACTTTTGGAGAAACTCTTCAGTCAAGCATGGCGTAATATTGAGCAAATCTTTAGTTGTAGCTGATAAAAATCTTGTAGAAAAGGCGATGGTTGCATGTAAAGAGAAGAGCAACGTAGTTGAAAAGACACAGGAGACAATTGTTGCTGCCACGATTGAAGGTATTCCAAGCAACATTGACCTCTTCAAGGTATTTGACTGTCATCTGGTTGCATGGCTTACAAAAATCAAATGGTTTCTTTGTTTGTATAAAGGAGGCTGCTTACTAGGGTAGCTCTAGTAGATCTGTATATGTGATTATTATTGTCCTAGCACACATATTTTCAGATTATATGCTTCTTTTTGAATGAGATACTTCATTTGATTTCCTTATTACTGAAAATTTATCAGACAAGATGCCTATTAACTTTCAGTTGAGAAAGCAAGTCTATGTGCATCCTAGCCAGCGAATTCATGTATATATATATATATATATATATATATATATATCATAAAATTTATAACTTCTCTCTTATTTCTTGAATCAGGAGCTTATACTTCCCTTTGCAATAATGGCTGAAAAATTCAACAAACTGAGACGCTGGGAGAATCCCCGTTCAACCGTTTGTTTTCTACTATTAGTTTATACCATTATTTTCAGGTAAGTTACTTTGCTTTATGTTGCCCTTTGCTTTGTCACTCTGATTCTCTGATGAGTTGATTGCCGACTCAAGTAATTTTTAGAGCAGGGGTTATGTGTGTTTTGAAGAGGGGTGTATGGTGGGAGATGGTTTTCCTTTGTTAGGCAGTTATCGCATTATACATTTTGTTGTCATACCTGGTTGTAAACTGTAATTCAAAATAAGGCAGACAAAGGAACACAGAGTACAGCATTTAAAGCAATGTGAATAGCAAACTATACCATACTGTAGTATGATACAATGACAAAATGCTGTACTATCTTTGCAAAATCATCCTATTATATTGTTGTGGAAGGTAATAAAATATCCTTTCAAGATCTTTAGAGAAGATTTGTGCACTAGTTGGAACATTTGCCTACTGTATCAATATTCAAAGTACACCACCACAAGTGAAAATGAAAATTGTAAGCAATTAGATGGCTCCAAACCTAGTAGAACGAAGTGCATAGGAGGACACTATGTACCATTTCCTGTTTCCTTTGCACGTTTTGTTTTTTTTTCATCTATGGTTGATGTCTTCCAAGATTATACAAGCAAGGAAACATATTTATAACATCTATTGCTTTTTATTATGATTTGTAGGAACATTCTTTCCTATGTTTTTCCATTTACCTTGATGATGTTGGCCCTTTCCATGCTTGCCCTGAAAGGGCTGAAAGAACAAGGCCGGTTGGGTAGATCTTTCGGCAAAGTGACAATAAGGGATCAACCACCGTCAAACACAATCCAAAAGATTATAGCTCTTAAAGAGGCAATGGCCTCAGTGGAAAATTATCTCCAGCACCTTAATGTCTCTCTTCTAAAAATGCGCACAATCTTTGTAGCAGGCCAACCTGAGGTACGCTGAAATAAATTTCATTAGCGCTTAAACTAATAATATCCAAGACAAGTAACCAGTTCATGGATATGTTGATATGTGTCCCTGAGTGTTTGTTTGATCATATGACAGGTAACAACTCAGGTTGCTCTTGTTCTTCTAGCATCTTCTGCCGTTCTTCTTATGGTTCCTTTCAAATACGTTCTTGCATTCTTTACCCTTGATCTTTTCACAAGGGAACTAGAATTCCGGAGGGAAATGGTGACAGCGTTCAGGAGCTTCGTGAAGGAACGGTGGGAGTCAATACATGCTGCCCCTGTGGTCGTGTTGCCATACGAGGGTAGTGAAAATAACAAGACACTCCCTGCAAAATCTACCGGGCAAACAGAATCTGAAAATGTGCAACGTAGTGACACTAATTATGTGAATTCAAGTGATGGAATCCGCACTTCATGATATTTGGAGTTTTGAGCGTTGTACAGTTTTGTACAGTTATAACTTGTACAGAATAATTGAGAGGTCGAATTAGGTATAGCCCATACCAAATGCGTGGATTTTGCATGAGCTCGTGGAATATTCTCTCATGGTCTAGACTCCAGATAACTAGATAAGGGGATGGTTGGAAAATGAATTAGGTCCGATCAGCAGTGTATCTTTTTAGTCCATGAATTGTCATGTTTTGGACAAGAAGCTGCCAATTGCATATTCATTCGTTTAGGGGCGTAGCCACCAGGTGAGCTTAGGTGGGGCTCGAGCCCACCCTCTGGCGCCGGTAACCCTCATCCTCCGAGCTAGTCCTTGTAGTTCTAATTTCAATTATATATATAAGGTCATATTTTATTAAAAAGAGTAATATGTTAATTTGAGAGAATGGCATTGTGAAATTTTGTATGTCAATTGCTATTGTGAAATGATATCTCTTATCTCTGTATACTAAATTTGATTATTTGAAGATGAATGTCTAAATCGGAGGACTATCCGACTAAGAAATTGACAGTGAGTCGAAGTGAGAGAATAAATTTGTTTCCTTTGTCTATCTAATTTCATGATTGATTTTAGTCTAAGACTATTTTGATTGTAAACTTCGCATGCATGATGTATAAATCGACTTGTTTGCGACGAATTAGCCATATTTAGGCTTGTCCTTGATAAAATTTTGTCATGTGTCTGCTATTGCCAGCAGGTACGGACCGTGAGCTTGTGCGCGAGTGCAGGCCATGACAGCATGTCGACCATGCATGTGTTGATCTATTGATCAACGGTGTCGACACGGGCAGCTAGGAAAGCTTTGGCCTATAAGCCTCTTCTTTGTTTTCATCCCGACTTCCTCAATGATTTGTTCGTTCACTACTATAAAAGAGGTTATGCTGGACGGTTACATCACAGACGGTTTCTTATAAATTGTCTATGGTGCAACTATCACAGATGATTTATATTAACAATCGTCTGTGATATTTTCACAGATGGTTATTTATACGAACCGTCTGTGATAAAGCATGATATCACAAATGGTTCGTATTAATAATCGTCTGTGATAATTCACAGACGTTTATTTATAAGAACTGTTGTGATAATGCCCGATATCACATACGGCTTTTAGTTAGAATCGTCTATGAAACAATCACAGATGATTTTTATTTATGACTGTCAGTGTTTTGTCCTTTGTAATATGAACTACAAAAGCTACTGATTAGCTGGAATAGATAAATGTGACCAGTCACTTTTACAAAAGATAAATTCAAGTCAAATTTATTACAAAAGTCCAAAAAAAAAGAAATTTCATATCTTAATCTTTTGGGCTTTATATGCTTCCTCTTCTACTTTTGAAGTTGGAGGATCAGGGTGAGTTCTCGAATGCCGTGAATGTTGTTCTTGCCCTCTCCACTTCCTCCTCTAGCCTAGACAAATCACTAGCATAACCTATAATCTCAAAGAGGATGCCATGATAAGCTTCCTCGAATCGGTCACTTTTGTTTGATCGGCAAGTTATCCATGTGTCTCTCCATTGTCGTAAGAGTTTCTTCCGCTTTACACACATTAAAGAGAAGAACGAGGCTGAGAGCGGTTTCCCTTTCCTGAGCGGCAATGAGACACCTTCATCGATGGCGGATGATGAGATCCAGCTGACGGATCGAAGCAACTCGAGGAAGGAAAGCAGTGCGTGAGCGAAAGAGCTGCTCCAAACATAAGTTTTGGCCGCCTATATAAGATTGCGGCCGAACAACTCATGATGGATCGATGAGATGAAGGAGATCAAAAGAATGCTAGATGCCATTATTGAGAAATTTGGTGAAGAAGATGATCTAGAGAGGATAGTTTAGAAGGAATTGTACACCGCGCTGTATATAAAGCTAGAACCGTGTGGAAGTTTAATGGGCGCATGCATCGAAATATTAACAGGCGGAAGTAGAGTGCACATTTTTAAGCGTCATCACATGGTTCGTATACCAAAGCGTTTGTGATATGTGCATTATCACAGACGGTTCTTATACCAAAGCGTCTGTGATATGTGCATTATCATAGACGGTTCGTATAACAAACCGTCTCTGATATGTGCATTATCATAGATAGTTTGTATAATAAACCGTTTGTGATAGTGGCGGACATCACAAACGATTTGTATGAATAACCGTCTGTGAATTATCACAAACGGATATTAATAAAACCGGTATAATAGTTTGATATCACAGACGGTTTGTGGTTGGAACCGTCTGGGATAATCTGATCTATTAAACAGCAGGCGTACGTGACACATATTTGTCTTCATCGCACTGCATTGAAGGAGGCACTCCTGACACTGTAGCTGAAGTGGCTTATTTAGTGTAATTAAATTTAAAAAATTTTAAAAAAATTTAAAAATAGAAAAAATATGCTAGCTCATCACGGGCAATACAAACAAATAAGAGAAAAAAAGAACCAATAAAAAAACTAAAAAAACTAAAAATTTAAAAAAAGATGAAATTTACAATAGTAAAAAATAAATCAAAAGACAGAAACTGAAACCGAAACAAATGGGCCTTAAGATAGCGTCCCACTCGGACATTATTCCGACCAAGATTTAAAAGTCCCTTGAAACGACATGACTCAGGAGCCAGCGCGAACGTCAAAGCACGACGTACGGAGTCCTCACCCGGTACTTGCCGCTCACATCGGCCCAAACTACAGCCCCGAAAGCGGGCTCGCCTCCGGTGGATGCGGTGAGCTTGATGTCCACTTCGAACGATGCCTTCTGCCCCGCCCCGCTGAACTGCAGCGTCCCCGGCGACACGGCTACCTCGACGTTGCTCGGCGACATCCAGGACGCCCGGTACGTCGCGGCGCCTGGCCCAACGTTGGTCACCGTCCTGCTGAACCGCATGTCGCCGGAAGTGGCGTTGGCACCAAAGATTGCGATGAACGATGGGTAGTTCACGTCGTTGGAAGAGAAGGAGCAGTTGTACGCCGTCGACGACCTCGTGATCGCCATGATCTGGGCGTCGGTGTAGTTCGCAGCACATAGGAGTGCTACGAAGTCCCTCGGCCCGGCGTCGTACACGAGCCCCGGGTCCATCGCCGAGTTGGGGTTGACGTGTCCCGAGCCCATGGCCAGTGGACTCGCGATGGCATTGCCATTGCCGGCGTCAGTGATCGGCCGGAACGTGTTGTCGATGGCAGTTGCCGTGGTCATCATCGCCGACTTGATCATGGCCGGGCTCCAGTCGGGGTGCGCTGCACGCAGCAAGGCCCCCACGCCGCTGGCGTGCGGGCATGCCATCGAAGTACCGGACGCGACGAGGAAGTTGCTTCCCAGAGCTGTCCGGCCTATCAGTCCCAATGGAGCTACGGGTGCCCACGACGCAAGTATGCTGTCCCCTGGTGCTAAAATATCCGGCTTGAGCACGCCCGCGTAGCTCTGCGACGGACCTCGAGAGGAGTACTCGGTGACCACCGGCGCGGGCCGTGTGCCGAGGATTGTCTGCTGGAACTTTATGGTGGCCGTCGGACGCGTGCTAGAGTTGATGTAGTTCAGCAGCCTTGGCGCATCTTTCGGGCTGATAAGAATAGCCGGGAAGGGCATGGTATGGTGAAAAGATACGGCGTTCGTGATGAAGATGGCTGAAGCGACGCCGGCCTTGGCTGCGGTGTTCAATTGATCGACGAAATCTCCGGTGTCACGGCACACAACTATACTTGTCGTTATTGTTGCCAACAACGCCGATGAGTTGCACGTCGATATGGTGTCGTTGTAGACCAAGTTCATGCCCACTATCCAAGCATTCTCTGGGTACGTTGTGACGCCGGCTATGGCACCTTGAGTCGCGTTGCCGTAATCCACAGTGCCTGCAAACATTTTCCGGTCCACCGTGCCAGCCGCGACAGTGAGCAGCCATGGGATACCGTTGTGCAAGTTACCGAGCTCCGCGCCAGCGTTTCCGGCTGAGGCCGATACGAGGATACCACGCTCCATGGCAGCAAATGCAGCGATCGCCACAGGGTCCTCGTACAGCGGCACGTCGTCGAAGCCGCTCGATATGGAGATGATGTTGACGCCGTCTGCAATCGCCGCGTCCATGCCGGCCAGCACGTCAGAAGTGTACCGGCCCTCAGGCCAGCTGACCTTGTACATGGCAACGTGAGCACGTGGAGCAGCTCCGCGCGCCGTGCCAAGCCCGTAGCCGAAGAAGGATGCGCATGGCACGGGGCTCCCCCCTGCTGTCGACGACGTGTGCGTGCCGTGGCCTATCGTGTCGCGTGTTGAGTTCATGGAGATGTTGATGTGGGGGTTCGCGGCGACCAAGCCCTTGTTGAAGTAACGCGCTCCGATGAGCTTCCGGTTGCACATGGAGGAGGTGAACGCCACGCCTGGTTCACATGCGCCGCGCCACCGGGACGGCAGGGGGGGCATGCCGTCGTCGTTAAAGCTAGCGCTCTCCGGCCACACACCGGTGTCGATCATCCCGATGATGACACCCTCGCCAAACTTGGCTGCCGGCCACAGTCCATTGACGGAGTTGAGATGGAGGAACTCCATAGAGTGCGTGGTATCATGAAGGACGTTGGCACGGCGATCCGGGTAGGCCGAGACGAAGCCCGGTGTGCGGCGGAGCGCACGGAGCTCGAAGGTGGAGAGGGTGGCCGCGAATCCGTGGAGCGCTTCATCGTAACTGTAAAGAAGCCGCGGCTCACCACGGCCGTTTGGTGAAGCTTCTGTTAGAGAAGCCAGGATGGTGGAGTACCATTCACGGTGGTCGCCGTGCTGCGGCGGCATGGCGGACTTGTCCATGTGGACAATGTATGCCGTCCGCTCGGCGGCCACCGGAGCAAGGAAAAGAGAGCAGAGGAGGAGGAGGAGGAGCCATGAATTGATCACTGACAGCAGTAGTACCGATGGACGTGCATGCAACGCATGAGCCATGCTGACGACCGAATTGCAAAATATCTAGGCTAGCTAATTCCTTGCAATGTCAAATTGTTGGAAGGATGGGCCATTATATATACATGCTGTGTACTGTGACGGTGACCATTGTTTCCACCGTCACAGCTACAAATTCTAGATGGCATGGCGCATCGCAATCATCGGATACGATATACAACGGACAGCATTATTCTTCCATTTTTGCATGCCAGAATAGGATGCATCGAGAGCAAAGTTCTTTTCCCCTACCGAAACCATCGAGAGCAACGTTAGTCGTTAGCTGTTGTTCTGTGTGCTGGGAGGAACGAGCAAACAAGATAGCCAGGGCGGAACAAGGTTGCCGTCGCCGGCACAGTTGGGCTAGATAGTGGCGCGGTTTTGGAATGCAGGACAAATTTTGAGCCCAACGGCTGAAAGGTTAAAAGGCAAGCGGCTATATGCATGCGGGGACTCAGGCCCAGTTTCTCACAAGTCACAAACTAAATGGTTCCTGAGAGTATAGCAAAGCCCACGGAAACCCTTCTACTCCACTAGGATCGGTATCCTTCTGCTCCACCAGATCCATGGAAAGCCCTAGGGCCTAGACCTACGCTTCCCTGAAACTATGTGCGCCAAATGCTCGAACACTTCCGCCAAAGCCACGCCCGCGCATTCGCAATAGATCTGCGTAGTGTGTGTGCGCGCGCGCGTGTGTGAGAGAGAGGCGAAGCTTGGAGGACGCACCCGCCGACGCCGCTGCATCTAGCCGCTGCTCCCGCACCCGGGGCGCCGAGGCGGTGGCGCGCTTCGCCGCGCTCGAGCGCTCCGCGCCTGTTAGTATAATCCGTCCGTTGCTAGTCTGTTTGATTAGGAGTCGGACTCAGTTTAGGAGTCTGATTCGGTGTTCTTTTTTGAGTTTGACTAGGAGTTAGTTTCGGATTTGATCTCCGTTTGTGCTTCTACTTCGGTCTTTGTTCTTGCGTATAAATGAAGAGGCCCAGGTGCGGCTAGAAGCAGCGCAGCACAACGAAATATCTTGCGTTCATCTTCTCCCTGCTGCCTCAACTCAGCGTGAGTTTCGTCCGTGCAAAGCGATCGGTATTTTTGTTTCTTTGCCTACAGCGCCATCCGCGGCGGGGACGCCCGCGCCGCCGCCGCCGTCCAGGTGAAGATGGAGGCCCCGATCTACGACACCGTCGCCGACGATGAGTACGCTGCCCTCGTCGCGCGCCGCCGCAAGGACGCTGGTGCCTTCATCGTCGACGACGACGGCCTCGGCTACGTTGACGACGGCCGCGAGGAGGACTAGACCCACCGCGCCCTCCCGTCCTCCTCCGACGAGGGCTCCGGCGGCGAGGATGGCGCCCCCCGCAAGCGGAAGCAGCCGCGACCTGAGTCGAAGCACCCGCCCCAGCAGTCCGCTGCGGCGGCGTCCCTCTCCGCCGCCGCCGCTATGATGGGCAAGCAGCGTCTCTCCTCCATGTTTACCTCCTCCGTGTTTAAGAAGCCTATTAGCGACCGCACCAAGGGCTCGTCGCTGGCCGCCGACAGCATCGTGGACGACGTCATCGCCGAGTTCGCCCCCGACGAGCACGACCGCGAGGAGCGGCGGCGTCGCGTTGGTAGGGTTTGTGCACCGCCACCGCCGCCTCCACCAATTGCTCACATCAAGGCCGAAATGACAGCCATAGATGCTGAAATGGCAGTCAGATCGGATAATGGGTTCGAGGCTGATGGGGTTTCAGACCATGGAAATGATATGGATGTGGAATTGAAGCCGGATGCGGAAGCGGAGCCCAAATTGGAAGCAACTCCAGGTTCTAGTGCTGAATTGGTGAATGAGAATAAGAGCTCGGAGGAACTGAAGCAGGATGCTAATGGGGAAGTGAACATAGAGAAGGTGCATCGTCTGAATGCGAAGATTAAGGCAGAGGAAAGCCGGAATGGGGATATGACGAGTGCAATGGCAGGTTGGATGAAGATATGCGGGGAGGGGGAGAATGCAGGAGGTGAGGGAGGGGTGACTGTTGAGGGCAGCACCGATGTGGATGAAAGCTCAGAGTTTGAGCTAAAGGATGGAGCACTGCCGTTCTACATATTGGATGCATACGAGGAGCCCTTTGGTGTTAATTCAGGCACAGTGTATTTGTTTGGGAAGGTAAAAAGCATTCCTACACTGAATTGCAATTGTAGTATTCTGGTAAATTAGCCCTAAGACATCATATTTTTAGTTGCTGATGTCTGGCAGAATGCTTTTGTTTTGTTTAATCAATTCTATACCGAACAGCCTACAGTCTCACCAGAGCACCAGTTTAAGTGATTCTTTGGCTTAGTTGGATAATTGAGTTGCCATAAATGATATGGTGCTTGATGTATTCCTTTAAAATTTCGAAGCATAAATATATTTCAAATATGGTAATCCTTACTACCATAAACTAGTCAGTATTCTCAGAAACTCTACTTATGGCTATGGCCAAGGATCTCAAAACAGTAATCATCTTTGCTGAATAGTTAGCGATCCGTTTGGAGTTATCATTAGTTCTGAGCTGTCACATGCTTGCGGCTCTACATTATAGACTATCTCCTTTTTTTTTCCTGACAAACTGTTTTTCTTTTCTAGGTTGAAATATGCAAGTGGTTCCATAGTTGCTGTGTCGTTATTAAAAATATGCAAAGGTGCATGTATGCTATTCCAAGCAGTTCAGTATTCCCAAGGGACACAATATCAAGGATAGAGAGGAACTCCACAAGTTCTGATTCTTCGCCACCACTTCGATCAAGTCTGCATGTAAGAGTGACTGCTTATTTTGAAACTAAACTTAATGCTCATCATAGCACTACTTATCTACATATTCTCTTGCCAGGAGTTGGCATCAGGATTAAAGAGTGAGATAGCTGATAAGTTGTCAGACCTCAATGTGTCAAATTTTGTAATGATCCAGTCAAGGTTCGCATGTGGAAAGTCAGTGTTAGGGAGTATCCAGTAACTCCCCCCTTTCTTTCCTTTTTGAGCTGATTGATCATATTTGTCATGCCTTAGAGAAACTATGCATTTGAGAGGACTGATTTACCAAATGGAGAGCGGTATGTCCTGAAAATCAATTATCCATACAAGGTATGTTTCTTGGGAAGTACATCTTTGATTTCGATGTTCTTATTTTCTTATACACTACATATTTTCTTAGGATCCGGCGCTACCAGCAGACCTTAGAGGTGAACATTTCCATGCGTTACTCGGGACAAATAATAGGTATGATCCATAAAATATGAGGAGCATGCTATACACAATAGTCTCATGTGTTATATACTCTTTTTCATGCCCAATGTCTTCTTCACACACATTAACCATTGTACCTTTCCAGTGCTCTTGAATTGTTTCTCATCAAAAGGAAGATCAAGGGGCTTCATGGCTGTCGATTTCTAAATTTGTGATATGTCCATCTACTCAGCGGGTATATCCTCGATTTCACTCTGTTCTGTTACTTCGGGCTGTGTTTCATATCAAGTTATTTAATACTCTTATAGCTCCTGTCTGTTTTTTTATCGCATGATATTGTCAGTGATGCCTTTTGACTTTTTCCACAGGTGAGCTGGTGCAAATTTGAAGTTACTGTAGATTGTCCAAAAGATATTTCTGTTCTGATGACAAGTACCTCGCTAGAAGTTCCCCCTGTTGTAGTTGCGGCGGTTAATCTTAAAACTATCATAAATGAGAAACACAATGTGCATGAAATTGTGTCAGCATCAGTCATATGCTGTCATCGGGTGAAAGTAAGCATCTCGTTCATTTGGAGTTGAAGTATTTTATTCTAGTATTTGCTTGTACATACTTTGGCAATGAGGTTTTCAGATAAATTGTTATCCACGCCTGTGTGGAACAAACCTTTTCTAGACAAACTGACACATACTTTGGCAGTGAGGTGTCAGATAAATTGTTACCCATGTCTGTGTGAAACGAATCTTGTCTAGACAAACGACACACTTCAGGTTTATTTGAAACAATAATCAAGTCTACATATCTGTAAGATTTTCTTTTTTAAAAAGGAAAAACCACATTTGCTACAAACTAAACTTTTGGTTTTTACTTTTTTGGGGCCACTTTCAGATTGATAGTCCAATGCGTCCTGAAGACTGGCAGAAACGGGGAATGCTCAGCCATTTTACTGTTATGCGCAAGCTTGAAGGTAGTATATTTCCTATAGGCCTCACCAAGGAAGCTTCTGATAGGAACCATAAGGCTGGTAGCAACGTGCTGGCACTAGAAAGCAGGTGGGTGCTGATTTTGCTTATGCATTTTACCTGTTCCCTTTAAAAATTTCTACTGCTCAAGCTCGCATTGATTGATCTTTTTTCTTCATTTTCAGTGAACGCGCTTTGTTAAATCGCTTGATGGCCGAGCTTTGCAAACTTGATTGCGATGTACTTGTGGGACACAACATTTCGGGATTCGACCTGGATGTCCTCCTGCACCGTTCTCAGGTTTTTTATCATTATTTGTTCTGTTAATCTTGATACCTATATGCAACCTGTAGTACCCTGTTCTCCTTGAATTAAATGGAAAGGGCTCTGTTGATATTTTAATTCAATGTTTTGGTTAGTACTAGGCGACCATCAAAATATTAGGTCTGACTTAAGAGAAATTACATTATATTATTCTTACTAATGACTATCATTTTTTAATTTTTAATTCAACCATTTAAGAAATTTGCCTTTTTTTCTGCTAGACATGCAAAGGGCCTGTTCTTTTAATTTGCTTTTGGCTTTTAATGAAATTTTTGAATTTTGGTACATTTACAGTCTGATTACGGAGAGATGATATTTACTTGCGATTTTGGTGGTACAAATGTTGGGCTTTTAACGTGTAGATCGTTTAACTTGTAGACCTCGTCTTAAGAAAATACTCCGTTTGAAAGTTAGGTACTATAACATAGCTAAAAGCCGCTGGCTTGTGAGGTAAAGAACAGGCTCAAAGTACCAAGCAGCATGTGGTCCAAAATTGGTCGTCTTAGGCGATCAATAATGCCTAGGCGACCAAAGGAAACACACTTCATGGTTCTGGGGCAAGTCCAGGAATTATGTCCTGTATCGCTGGTCGTCTCCTTTGTGATACCTACTTATGCTCTCGTGATCTTCTGAAGGAGGTAACCAGCATATTAATTGCTTGGTGTACTTTTAACACTGAATTCAACAAATCTAATCTAATCTGTTTTTCTATGCAGGTGAGTTATTCTTTGACACGAGTCGCGACTAATCGTAGATTAGTCGGCAAGTCGGCACTAGTCGGAGGCAAGTCGGCACACCGTCTCCGACTAGTGCCGTCGACTCGACTAGCTGAGCTAGTCGTGCGACTCGCCGACTAGTCGGCGACTAGCCGTGACTAGTCGGCCAACACAAGTCGGGTGGTTTCTTTGACTTCTTCTCCACAACCACGCCTAGTTGCGGGGTAGTAAGGATATCTTCGACCATGTTTGGTCGAAGGTCTACAACAAGAATTGTTGTGCTTTCCTTCTCTTGTCCCTCCTGATGAACGGAACCAGCTTCGATCATCGGGACGATCTCCTTCCCGATCGCAGGTTCTGCTGATGCGGCAATTTCCTTCATAAAAAAATATAAAACTCTTCTAGTTTACCTTTTCAAGATGCATGATAAAGCCTTCAGAAAGGCTAACTGAGTTAGTTTTGACGTTATAATAGAAGGGTACCTTGATCCTAGGAGACGCTTTCTTCAATTCGGCTGCCCCTATTTCACTTGCCACGCTTATGTCCACGACAAGTTGCTGAATAGGATCATTTGAGGCAACCGGAGGAAGAATTTTAAGGGGGAAACATCATCTATGCTCCCCTTTTTCTTATTGATTGTTTTAACCAGTCGATGCCTTTTGGCCGGAGGAGTTTTCACTCTTTCAACCTCTCCGACCACCATCAATTCGACTCCTTGGTCGTCTTGATGGGAGTCCATGCCAACGCACTATAGAAGAGGAAGATACCACTTGGTCATGCTCTACGACTAAGAAGTCTTAAAGATAAACTCGATTTTTTATTACCTTTAGGTGTCCTTCTCCTCAGTAGAAACGTCTACCAAGATACGAGGAGTCTCCACCTCAAGCAATGGAGCCTTCTCGCAAATAGCCTTGACTCGAGAATTGATTTTCTCCAAATCAAGATATGTATATGTAAACATGGTACTCGATAAGAAGTATTCAGAAAATGTAACCTAGTTACAAATACGAGTACTAATATCACTTACTGTTCTCGTAGTCCCAGGTTGAATCCGAGACTCTCGAGTACATCCACATGGGATGTGCTCGACGTTTCAACAGACTAATACGACGTGTGATGAAGTCCTTCACCACATGCTAGCTCGTAAGCACATTGTCCCTCAGCTCTTTGATGGCTAAGATGTAGGGGGACTATTCTTGTAACGTCGTTGGGAGCTGAGTTCTAAAGACTGTTCTTCTCCGCGGCCTTCCCGACGAAGGAGAGGCTATCTTCACTAGTCGTTTCCCAGTAGAACCACCTCTTCTTCCATCCCGACCATGAAGATCGGGTAAACATGGTGAAGCTTTAATCCACAACTTCCAGCAATCCCCGCTTGCCGGCTCATTTCATAATAGAACTGAAGAGCTCGAGGTCTGCTGGGATACCTAGATACGCATTGCAGAGGTATATGAAGACGCTGACCATCTTGATCAGTTGGAAACCAAGTTCACCAACTTGACCCTGAAATACTCGAGAACAACCGTCAAGAAGGGATGAGCGGGGGGACGAAGGCCACACTCACAGTACACCTGAAAGACCGGAATCTCTCCGATCTGTCTAGATGGTGTAAGATTGAGGAGGCCGACTAGAGGGGGTGAATAGGCGGTCTAAAAATTCTTTTCAAATTATTAATATTAATTCGAGACATTTTCTATTTGCCTAAACTAAGTAAACAATACGGAAGCTTAAATCAATTGGTTTAGTATAAATAGCGCCTAAATCAAACAAGTTCGCCTAAGTGCACTAATAATTCTAGCCTAGGTCAAGGTTTGCAATCCTAGGTATACAAGCAATCAAATTAATTCTAAGTAAGTAAATTGCTTGAAAGTAAATTGAGCACAAGAAAGCAAACCACAAATGACACGTTCTATTTTTACCGTGGTGTTCGGAGACTTGCCGGTCTCCCCTAGTCCACGTTGAGGTAAAGCCCGAACAAATTGGACCGGCTCCATGAATTAAGCCTTCCACCTCAATTTCACTAGTTGTAGCTCTTTCCTGCTCCGGGTAGGTGAGCTCCAACCTTTACAACTTCACCGGGTCTTCTCACAACCTTTTTTTGAGAAGATCACCACGCACGACGCCTCCAACGCCGTCTAGGAATCGGCAAACTCCAAGAGTAACAAGTTAAGTTCCTCACTTGACTCTCACCACGTGCAACGAATGCACTAGCTCAATTTGGACACCAAGTTCACCTCTAGATGCAACACATGTAATCTAGAACCTCTCTCCCTTCTCACAAAGTGCAACACATGCACAATTCAAAGGAGAGCTTCACTCTAGCTCAAGAGTACAGAATGGGTTCATCAACAACATCTTCAACCGGCCACAAGGGGGTATTTATACCCAACACAAGAAAACTAGCTGTTGGAGCCAATTCTCTGAAAAATCAGGAAAATCGGCATCACGCCCGAGGCCGCAGATTTCCGCCACCGCCAACCGCCGAAAAATAGCCGTTGCGGAGAAAACCCCGGTCAAACCGCCCACAGACCGGCCGATCGCCCGCACAGACCGGTCGATCACCCACACAGTCGGTCGCATCCGCAAATCACACCGGTCAGACCGCTTCTCAGAAAAATCCGCAGTCGCTCTCTGGAAAAAAGGTTCCGCGCGAAGGAACGAAAGTTCCGCGAGCTGGTCAGACCGCTACCTCAAAGCCGGTCAGACCACCGGTCTCACACCGGTTAGATCGCTCGGATCAAGCCGGTCAACAGACCACCGGTCACAGGCCGGTCGGACCGCAATACTCCTGTCGGTCAGATCGCCAGGCGGTAGTATAACTCACACAGAGCTAGTACTTTCGACCTCCGGTAGTACCGCTACGTACACAACGGTAATTCCGATTTTTCCTGAGAAGTGCAGATATTTCAGCAGATTTTGCAAAATATATTTGCAAACTACAATATCATGCACACAAGGATCACACATGATTCCCAACAAGTTGCAAAACTCATTTGCACACTTTTGAAATCATGACAAAGAATTGGTACATGGATTTCTCACATTTGCAAAATATATTCGCAAACCTAAGTCATATGCCACAAGGTTTATATATGAGTCAACCATTTGCAAAACACATTTGCAAATATAAGCCTCATATCACAAAGAATGAAAACATGGATTTCAAGCACTTGCAAACACACATTTACAATGCATAGTCCCATGTTACAAGAATTTAACACATGAGCTTCAACTATTTATAAAACAAATTTACAAATATAAGCCTCATGTTAAGATGAGCTAGAGCAGGTGAGGTTGAGCCATCAACACATGATGAGATTCAAACTACTAGACATGACCCCTCTTAATAGTAGGACAACCTATACTAGCAATTTGGCCTTCCAACCAAACATCAAGACCGGTAAAAGACTAGGAACACATTCTTAGCCCTAGTTAGTTTATACCTTTGACTTGGATCATCATTTTGATATGCATTAACTCATGATGCATTCTTCTCATCAACTCCATCAACACATGATGGTCTTTACTTGATCAACATATAGTCATCTTGGACATGCATCAACTCATGATGCATATTAAAAGAAGCATGGATCAATACTTATGAAACTCCAAAACATAGAGAGAACTACCCTTAAATGTGTGTATACAAGTGTATATAATGAAGACATATATACATATTTAATTTGGACTAATTGAGGAGTTGAATCTATACTTTGGATCTAAGGAATGTATTAGTATATGAGAATGTGTGATTTCGAATGTATACCTCTTTGAATTCACTCTTCCATCCAAATGAGACTAAGCTAAAATATACTTGCACAAACATATTAGTCACATGTATATATTTTTCATTATCACCAACACATTATAAAAATATTTGTCATTAACATTAAAATATTATAATAGTGTTTGTAAAACTCCATAATGGTATTTGTCATTAATACTAAACCAACTAAAATGGAGCTTGATCTTTCAGATAGTCAGCATTGTTCGGGGGCTTCGATCCATCTGAGCGGAATCTTCTCTACAGCCTCCAATGCCTTCACTTGGCGTGATCCAGCTCTGATTCAACGTCGGTCGAAGAAGACTTCATCATTTTTTCGATGGATTGGAACGGATTCGTGCAAGATTGGAGATTGATTGGAGGTGGAGAGCTCGAACAAGTTGAAACAAATGGGAAAGTGAAAACCAAAATCACCCCTTGAAGTTTTATAACCAATGCGTCGATTACTTCTCTCGGGAACTGAATGTTTGCTTCGGGAACCGAATATTTGCTTTGGGAACCAGTTCAACGGATAGCTCGAGAAAAATCGATTGCGTTTTCCCTATCTGATGTCTTTCTATCTTCACAACTCAAGCGAAATTGCCAAGTCGACCAAGCCAATTCCTAGTCGATAAGGGTCAAGAAGGCCTTTGCTTTTGACCACTCTTTATCTACGACCATGCTTAGTCGATTAAGTTATTTTACTTGAGGTGGGGGCTAGATGACAATGATATAATACTCTTCAAATTATTACGTTATTATATTCCTTGAATATACCCCTTATCGATAAGAGATAAATATGACATGATGGTCGTAAGCACTTCTACGACCATATAGTCGTAAGACCTTCTACAACCACGAAGTCATAAGTCCTACTGCGATTACACATATAGCCGTAAGTCCTTCCACGACCACATAGTCATAAGACTTACTGTGACTATCTCATGGTCGTAAATCTTGCTATGACCATGTAGTCGTAAGTCTTACCGCGACCACTCTGTGGTCATGGGAATTCCTATGACAACTCTATCTCCAACCGTCTTATCTACGACAATGAACTACACCGCTTGCTCGTCTCACAAGGCGGTTAGAATGTTCGTTAGTCCACTAACTGTACACGACCTCTCTCTGACAACAACCATTACATGGTGAACGGTCTCTTGTGTCTCTCTGATAGCAACCTCCGTCAGACGGTTATCATCCGAAACATCAAGGCGTCTTCCGGTGCGGGACAACTGTCGTCGCTTCATCGGCTATTTAAAGGTTAACGTCAAAGGGAGTGGAGAGGAGAATTAGGTGAATCATTCACGCACGATAGCACTAGCCATTCGTGTAACTCTCTGTTGTAATCCACTTTCTAGCAATTAGCAATTATATTGAATATAGGGTTATTATTCTCTTAGGAGAAGGCCCGAACCAGAATAAAGTTTCTCGTATTTCTACTTCGCAGCCACATACACCGAGTCTTCTAAGAGTTCTCCCGAATCCAAATAAATCATACGTAAGATCAATATTAAAACATCGACACCTCTTTTTTCAATGCTCGTTCGCAAAAGCTGTTTGGTTTGCTTCACCTTTCTCAATTAAAACTACTGACAACGCTTTCTCCTCCCTTGACACAACTAACATGATCCATCATGTTCTGACAAGAGTGCAAGATGATGACAGTAGAGCTTTATTCTTAAATATCCTTTGGTTCATCTGGAAAGCTGACAATGATAAGAATTTCAACAAAAAAGATTGGAGCATCCATACTGTTCTTAGTCAAGCAAAAGCTTTTTCTCAAGTTTCATATTGCAATCAAAAGCATCACAATAATAACGATAATAATAGGCAAAACCTTTGCACAAATAATGCAGATCAGAATAATGCTTCAACTCTTGTAATTCCTTGATCAAAAGTGATTTCCAACACAAATATAGATTTTCGGATAGTCGATTGTTCTGGGCTTCGATCCATCCGAGCGGAATCTTCTCTACAGCCTCCAATGCCTTCACTTGGCGTGATCCAGCTCTGATTCAACGTCGGTCGAAGAAGACTTCATCATTTTTTCGATGGATTGGAACGGATTCGTGCAAGATTGGAGATTGATTGGAGGTGGAGAGCTCGAACAAGTTGAAACAAATGGGGAAAGTGAAAAACCAAAAATCACCCCCGGTAAGTTTTTATAACCAATGCGTCGATTACTTCTCTCGGGAACTGAATGTTTGCTTCGGGAACCGAATATTTGCTTTGGGAACCAGTTCAACGGATAGCTCGAGAAAAATCGATTGCGTTTTCCCTATCTGATGTCTTTCTATCTTCACAACTCAAGCGAATTGCCAAGTCGACCAAGCCAATTCCTAGTCGATAAGGGTCAAGAAGGCCTTTGCTTTTGACCACTCTTTATCTACGACCATGCTTAGTCGATTAAGTTATTTTTACTTGAGGTGGGGGGGGGGGCTAGATGACAAGGATATAATACTCTTCAAATTATTACGTTATTATATTCCTTGAATATACCCCTTATCGATAAGAGATAAATATGACATGATGGTCGTAAGCACTTCTACGACCATATAGTCGTAAGACCTTCTACAACCACGAAGTCATAAGTCCCATCGATTACACATATAGCCGTAAGTCCTTCCACCACATAGTCATAAGACTTCATCGTGACTATCTCATGGTCGTAAATCTTGCTATGACCATGTAGTCGTAAGTCTTACCGCGACCACTCTGTGGTCATGGGAATTCCTATGACAACTCTATCTCCAACCGTCTTATCTACGACAATGAACTACACTGTCGGTTCGTCTCACAAGGCGGTTAGAATGTTCGTTAGTCCACTAACTGTACACGACCTCTCTCTGACAATAACCATTACATGGTGAACGGTCTCTTGTGTCTCTCTGATAGCAACCTCCGTCAGACGGTTATCATCCGAAACATCAAGGCGTCTTCCGGTGCGGGACAACTGTCGTCGCTTCATCGGCTATTTAAAGGTTAACGTCAAAGGGAGTGGAGAGGAGAATTAGGTGAATCATTCACGCACGATAGCACTAGCCATTCGTGTAACTCTCGTTGTAATCCACTTTCTAGCAATTAGCAATTATATTGAATATAGGGTTATTATTCTCTTAGGAGAAGGCCCGAACCAGAATAAAGTTTCTCGTATTTCTACTTCGCAGCCACATACACCGAGTCTTCTAAGAGTTCTCCCGAATCCAAATAAATCATACGTAAGATCAATATTAAAACATCGACACCTCTTTTTTCAATGCTCGTTCGCAAAAGCTGTTTGGTTTGCTTCACCTTTCTCAATTAAAACTACTGACAACGCTTTCTCCTCCCTTGACACAACTAACATGATCCATCATGTTCTGACAAGAGTGCAAGATGATGACAGTAGAGCTTTATTCTTAAATATCCTTTGGTTCATCTGGAAAGCTGACAATGATAAGAATTTCAACAAAAAAGATTGGAGCATCCATACTGTTCTTAGTCAAGCAAAAGCTTTTTCTCAAGTTTCATATTGCAATCAAAAGCATCACAATAATAACGATAATAATAGGCAAAACCTTTGCACAAATAATGCAGATCAGAATAATGCTTCAACTCTTGTAATTCCTTGATCAAAAAGTGATTTCCAACACAAATATAGATGTTTTATTGATGCAGTTTGGAAAAGTGATCCAATTAAGATAGCTGTTAGAGCAAAGGCAACCGAAGTGGCTGCATCGCTCCAGGCTGAGGCTTTAGCTGTCATGCTCACAGTATTCTTTGCAGGGAAACTCCATTTGCAGCCTATATGCCTCATGACTGATTGCAAGGTACTGGTAGAAGAGGCAAATATAGGAGACCTTCCAAACAAGACAATACATTGGAACATCAAGCCAATTCTAGCTCAAATATTCAGTAAAACGCAGCAACTATAACACCGGCTAATGCATATTCCAAGACAAGCATGTGAAGCAGCTCATGGGCTGGCAAAAGGAGCAATTCAGATGTCCGTTAACGATCAACAAATTGCCACTACTTCGTGCCACAGTTTGTATCACAATAATCCATGCAATTATCTTTCGAACTTGCAACTCCCAGGTATGTATAATATCAACGTCTGTATAGTCTTTTGTCTATAATGAAAGCCCCAGTTAAAGGGGGGCATGAGTTAAAAAAAAGACCAAGGTGCTTTAGCAGCAAGAGGTTAGTACCTCAATTTTGACCTTTATTCTCATCCCTTTTGTTAGGCCTTGTTTGTTTCCATTTAAGATTATTATAATCTAGCTTATACATCATAAATGGAAACAAACAGACAGATTATAAGGTAGCTTATTATAATCTAATAGCCCAGATTATTGTAATCTAATAAGCTCAAAAAAGGAGCTTATTTCAGCTTATTTCAGCTTATAGATCACCTTTTATCTAAATGACCATAAAACTTCAGAAAAATTACCCACCTTTGCCATTCATTAACTCCCCAATCTTTAAACATTATAAGCTCAAGGGCATTGTAGTCTTTAAACATTCGAATACAACAATTCATAACTCTGATAATCCAGGCTGCCAAACACGGGACAGCTTATTTCCCACCAGCTTATTATAAGTTAGCTTATATAATCTGCATCTATAAGCTAGATTATAATAATCTTAAGTGGAAACAAACAGGGCCTTAATCTTGTATACATTAGCTTGCTTCTTTTGGAAGTTTTAGGAGCGCAACCCACTGCCATCAGCTAGTTAATATGCAGTCCAACAGAATGTGGGTTAGTTTGATCTACTACCATGGACCACGAGTTAAAATATTGGGGCCAAGCCGTATATCATATTTGCCTTTGCTCTGACAGCCTGTTTTTCTAACCAACGTTTAGCCAACCCATAGCGTTTAGGACTGCATATTTACTGTTACTAATCCATTGTGTTACATATACGCAAGTATCATTGTAACGCTCTAGCTCCAATTATATTTAGGTCTACTCGCATACGGGACAAACCACGCATATACACCAATCACACTTATGCTTTTGTTCTCGCTCGCGTAAAAGGATTAATGTGGAGGTTACATTGCAACTCCAATTAGGCTTAGGTCCACCCGCATACTGAACAAACCACACACTCACACCAATCACACTTACGCTTTCATTCTCACTTCACATAAAAGGATTAATCTGGAAGTTAGATTGCAATTGGCAATAGGATTATATATTGGTTATGCCCAATCTTAACAAGGTAGGACTAAATTCTCATGCACTTATGCATACACACATGGGCCACATAGGCTCAATTCATCTTAGGCCAGGTTATCATATCCCTTTCTCAAAGGACCTGACGTCCTCATCGGCTCAACATGCCTAGATTGGGTCAAATAACAAGATCTCTCCTCTTGACACACGTTCATATGTCCAATTTGCACATATGTCATACGGTGTGTCCACTCATCTGGGTACACCCGTGCCATGTGTCATAACTCTGCACCCCTGACCCGCACGCACGTGTAACCGTCAGGATCGTATCTGATACCATTTGTAACACCTCAGCTCTAATTAGGCTTATGTCTACCCGCATGCCGGACAAACCACACATTCACACCAACCATACTTAAGTTTTCATACTCACTTTGCGTAAAAGGATTAACCCAGGTGTTGTATTGAAATTGGGAATGGGGTTATATGTTGGTCATGCCCAACCTTGATAAACAAGGTGTGACTAAATTATCATTCGCTTATATGCACACACATGGACCACATAAACTCAATTCATCTTGGGTCGGGTTATCACAATCATTTCCACAAGATACAGGAAGTCTTGCGGTGATTTTCTCTGGTTAGTCAAGCAAGAAATTGTTTATACGGACTAGGTTAGAAATTAATGGTATGTTCATATTGACTTCTAAACATTGTTTTTCTACAGTAAATAGCTTTTCTACAATGCCTAGTTTTTAAACGGAGTGCCTTTTTAAGATGATCTCTATTAGTTGACTGTAGTACACACTACAGTGGCTTCATTTATATTGGTCAAAATCATATATAAGTATCTCTCTCTCAAACTTCTCTATAAGTTTTTACTATTCAAAAACCAAAGTGAAAACCTATATAAACGGCCCTGGAACCATGACCAACCCCGCTCGTTTCGGCTTCGGTTTCTGGCTTCTTTTTTACTATTCCTAAATTTTGTCTTTTTCTGATTTTTGGATTTTTTGAGCTTTTTTACCGGTTCTTTTTCCTCGTATTCGTTTGCATTACCTGTGCTGGGCTAACATGTTTGTTCTATTTTATTTTTTAAATTTAATTATGCTAAATAAGCCACCATCAACTACAGTGTAATTTCAGTCAGCTATAGTAAAATAAGTCATAGGCTACAGCCCAACCGAGCACTCAAGAGTATTGTTTTTGCGTTTTCTTTGGAGTTTGGACCACAAGCATACCGTACGTCTCTCTCTGAAATCTCGCGCAGATTACCATTATTTAAAGTGTACTATGCCCATTTAGAAGGTCTGCTTATCGTCATAAATAGAAGGAATAAATCTATTTTATCTTCTAAATTATCACGTTTGTGTAAAATTTAACTCTCAACTATAAAAGCGGTGTTTAGCGAGGACTAAAATAGGGTGTGGTGACCATGGAGAACTCTTGGGCGACGCTGGCGTGAGCGGAGGCAGTTTGTGGTGGCGCTACACACCTCGCCATGGCCTCCCAAATCTGGCAAGAGAAGGATGCCAACATGCACAGTTTGGCATCAACTTCCTCCTAGAGCATGAGAAAAATGACGCTTGGCGACCGGAGTGGCTGACAAGCGACAGTCACCAACGACTGGAGTGGGCAAAGGAGGTAGCCCGGTGACAAGGGCTCCTGGATATGTGGGATCTGCACCACCACTAGTTCTCCTCTGTGCCCCTCTCCTCACTGATGCTTGTTCCCCCACACCGCCGACAGCGTTGGTCGCTGGCGCCAGGTGATCTGCGGGCTGTAGCCATGCTGGAGCGACACTAGTGGAGGAAGGAAGGGGGAGAGAGGAAGCAGGAGGAAAGAAGTAAAGGAAGAAGAGGGACTGCCAGTAACGGTGATGGCCGACGCCTGACGATCTGCGGGTTGCGGCCATGGTGGGGTAGCACGGATGGAAGGAGAAGGGGGAGAGAGGAAGAAGGGGAAAGTAGAGGAAGAAGAGGGATAGGGGTTGACGAGTGGGATCCATTATTTTTTAAAATTTATTTGCTACTTCTACGGAGTGGGTTACCATGTCAACTAAAAACTTATGATGTGGCTACCAACATGGGGAAAACCACAAATCAAACCAGTCTAGGGTGAAAAGTAAACGGTTTCAAAAGTTTGAGTATGTCAAATGCCTGATTTTACAGTTGAAGGCTAAATTTTAGACAGACACGATAGTTATGAGGGTAAAATAAATTTATTCCTAAATGTAATGCGCAAAATGTCAGGCTATAAACAAAGTGGCAATCTTTACTGTACGGTACTGGTTAACTATCTGTTTCTCCATATACTATGCCCTTAATCTTTTGCATGATTCTATTTTCATGATGCCTTGTTTTGAGGACGTTTCACACGAAACAACTTAATTTTTACAGGAGTCAAAAGATTTTCTGTGTTTTAAACCAGACTTTACCATCAGATACATGTTGATACCAGAATCATCACGGATAATATAAAGGAATAAGATAAAAAGAAAAGATAGAAAAAATTTAAAAAGTAAAAATATAAAATTAAGACGCTAGAAGCAAGAAGCATAAATCCGTTGGAACGGAACCCTAATCTAGCCCTAATCAAATCAAATCGCATGGAATGGCTGGTAAAGAATAGTACCCCCGCAGGTTCGGTGGGCTCTTCAATCCTTCTTCGTGGCCGCTTCACGTTTTTCCTCTGGCCCCGCCAGCTCTCACTTCGGTTCTCCCCGCAGGAGGAACTTCGCTGGCTGGGCCCGGTCTACGCGGCGTGCTAGTCCTTTCACCGTCCGTGCACCCAACCTGTCATTGCCCATAGTAGACCGGGTGCAGTGGGCAGCAGCCACACTTCCGTTTCATACCTATTTTTTTGTTTTTGCAAATAACCCCTGATGAGTTTTACGGTTCACGATTCATTGCCCATAGTAAAATACTAATATTTTTTAGACTGCAAATAGATGATTGAACAAAGTGTACTTATGATATAATTTAGTTAATACTTCTGTTATTGAAACCATCAAGAGACGGAGGAATCCTAATATCCAAATATTACACACATATAAATGCATTTCAATATAAATTTTATGAGGATGTGAATCGTCTATCTAATCGTATTATACTATAGCGTACTTACATATATGCACGTGTGATGTGTGCTAGTAATATATGTATATGTACATCTTCTTTATAATAAAAAACTTCTAATATTGATATGGTCTATAATATACACATTTGATTATTGATTTATCTAATTATACATGTGTAAAATGATATCTTTTTAGTTATACCATGTGATCTTGTCTGTTCCGTGGGTTTTTAGATCCGCACTGAAGATGTCGAAGCGAAAGCAGTAGCTCATGAGCTAACATCTAGCTTGAAGAACAAAGCACTGTGCGGCTCGGAGGACGCAAGCTCCAACTTGCATTGAGCCATTACTCCGTAATGATCGTAACAAGCTAACAATTGCAATAGTAATTAATAATCTCTTAAAATCCACATGAGATAGTCCAAAATATTATTACTTATTTTTTCTTTTCCAGATCACCTATAAATTATAAGAAACCTTGTAAATTCTCTTCACGTTTTTCTCAACCTAATTTACCTACCTAGTTTTTTAGAGCAAAACGGTAGGAGCTCTGCCCAGCACAATCGCCGATTACTTCGTCGCTGGCAAGTTTATTTCTCCACGGGGGCACCTACACATTTCTTAAAATCCAGGGTTCGATTTACAAAAGAGCTCTCTGTTCTACTACTTCCCAGTTTCTACTCCTCCAGCCTAATTTTCCGGCTTCAATTCCTCCCACGAACAATAAAGAAAGTCCTTTCTTGTACCTCACCACTACTTCACAGCAGCCGCTTTCTTTCGCCTACGATTCTTGTCTGCGCTGTTCTTCGCATCCAGTTTTTCTTCGCCTTCTTGCGTGCGGGCACCGATCTCTTTTCCCCGCACGCCGGCTGGGAGGATTCGATGAGCTGTTGATTGGAGCCGATCCTTCGCTGCCCATGACGCAGCCACAGCGGGTGTATGAAGCTTGGAAGGGGAATAATGTGAGAATTATTCGTTCTTTCGTATTTATTTCTCTTAGTTTTTGCTTCCCCCTTCTTGTCCCGAGTTTAAATTAAAGTTTGTAGGGATTCTATGGAGTTCTCGTTTTCTTTTTCGGAGGATTTTGCTTCTTTGTTAATCTGTATGTCCTTCACTTTCCTTCTGGGCAACTCTCTTTGGGCTTTGTTTTGGGAATCGGAACGTTCTTGAGGTTTTGCTGTTGTTTGGCTTACCGATTCCGCCAATCTGTGTTAACAATAAAAAAATCTTTTTTTGGTGTGTTCCCCATCTTGTCATGCGAGATTCTACTTTGTTTCATAAGATCACTGGTCTAACAAACACTGACCACCGTCAAGTTTCTAACTTTACAACTAGTGGATATGTGGAATCGAGTTGCTCCAGCTATGCTAGCTTCTTGCCTCGTTTAATTAATTCAGTAATAACCCTTTAGTTCAGGGATGAATTGATGATTTTCAGTGGTGCTTCGTTTACGCAGCAATGTATACCGGTAGCTGTGGGAGTCCTGATATCCCCATATCCACGGATGATTTGTGTTGGCGTTTTTGTTAATGCGATATACCACACGTCTGTCCACGAGCTGCACGACGAAATGCATCCTGTTCTATATCGGCTCCGCTCGTTTGGAATGGGCTATGTTGTTCCAGTGCAACACTATGCGTCACTGGTTGGTTGGTGCCCGTTTCTGTTAGCCACTCTGGATGCGGCTGGCAGAGTGGCAGGCATGGAGACCCCATCCGTGCCCGCAATCACCATACTCTGCTACAGGATGATCTTGGTTTGTGTTGTAGATGGAATTGATGTTTCAGAACATGAACAACATGTCAACATGTTTAGATGCCATACATTGCTTGGGATGTTTTACTTACGTTGTCATGTGCTATATCATTGAAAAGTTTCATTGTGTGGCATTCTGCTTGTCTTACACGGTGGATTTATTATCGCTAACAGATCCATGTGCCTCATCTGCAGAGGTTCTTCTTTGGAGGGCGGTTGATATTTGGACCTGATGCTAAATCCCTACTTGTTTCTGTTGCCCTCATTGTTGTCCCAGTTGCAGTCTTTTGTGTGTTTGTCGCACGACATCTCCGTCATCAATTTCCTGCATATAATGCAGGATATGCAATTCTTGCCGTAGCAATAGTGTTCACGATCTATGTGAGTATGCTGGTGCTGTTTCGTGTATGTATCTTTTAGTGAGCAATTTTAATATTTAATGACACATCAAATGTGTGTTTGCTTGCCTGCAACTCTGCATTGTAGGTGCTTTTGTTACTCTTCGTCACCGCAGCTCAGGATCCTGGTATTGTACCTCGTGCGTCTCATCCACCAGAGGAAGAGTTTCACTATGATAATTTATCTCTTACTGACACACCTGGAAGACTACTATTTCCTCGTATAAAAGAAGTTATAGTAAATGGAATGCCTGTGAAAGTAAAGTATTGTGAAACTTGCATGGTTTTTCGGCCTCCTCGGTGTTCACACTGTTCCATTTGCAACAACTGTGTGGAGCGCTTTGATCATCACTGCCCCTGGGTAGGGCAATGCATTGGAAAGGTAAGATGTATGTTTTTATGTTATAAGCTAGTAACTACTAACTAGTGAAGATAGTACTCACACACTCCAGCAAACTCAGCAAAGCCTTGAATTTGTTTCTTCTAGAATTTCTAGGACACGCTTATACCCACAATATGCAGCTATGCACACAAACACCATATAATACTTGTACATACTTTTCCTTTTCTTCGTGAAATGTGGTATTTTCTCCTTGCTGTAATTGAAGTTGTTTATTTGTATTGTCCATGTCATAAGGTGTACTCTACTGACCGTAGAAGTGCTTTTACATCTTCCAACTCAGTGGTCAATGGTCATTAAGAAACATTTGTTGAACATAAGGTTTTAACAAAGTAGAGTTCCCCGGGGGTGGACCCAGCATTTGGGCGAGCCTGTGCGACCGCCCGAGCTGCCTCGCCGGCCAGACCCCCTCCCCCCTTTTGCCATGGCCTAGGAGCTATCCTGTCTACCCGTCTCGACGAAGAAGGAAGAAGCAGTGCGTTGCCGTGTGCGCTAGGCTTGGAGAGATGGCTCACTCCTTGGGCCAATGCCACATGAGGCGACCCACTGGACCAGCCCACTAAGCCACCAAGGCACAGCAATTAGGGGAGCTCCTATATGCCGCCTGGGCACCCCTGCCGCCCAGGTGGGCCTGGTGCTGTCCATGTGCCTTACATTTTATTATTTTTTGTGTTTCAAAGAGTGAGAGTAGGCCATGGGCTGTAGGGTGGGCGGAGTTTGGCTCCCTGCCGCCTGTGCGATACATAGTGATCACACCGCAATTAGACATTTACCATACAAACACCCCGTTTGACCCTAGTTCGTCTTCTCGTTTTGGACCCTTGAGGCGGTGTTGAGAGAGCACGTGACATGGCAGCACAGCGGCATCGGCGAGCTGGCAAGAAGCAAGAAAGACGCAACGCAGCCGTGAGCCGGTGGAGAGGTTGCGGACGCTGGGCCACGGGGCGCGGCTACCCAGACATCATGGCGAGGCGTCAGCCAGCATCAGCAAGGCGGGCGGGGAGCGAGCAAGGCAGCAAGACTGGGACCTGGATGGTTTTGTTCACATGTAAATACAGATAAAGCGTACATTCATTCTTCATGTTTACATGCAAATTATTTTGTTGGATTACATTTAGTGCCATATGCTCTTATTAGTGTGATTGTAATATGAATTATGCATATCCTGCTTTACTATTGGATAATTCTATTGGTACATGTCGTCCGATCTAAATTTTATTCCTGGGTCCGCCACTGGAGTTCCCCAAATATTATTACTGGCTGACTAGTATCATCTAAGAGCAGCACTGCCAACACAATGCAAATTGCATTTTAATCATCCTAGTTTCACATATATGTCCTTGCCTTTTTATGTTTGACACCTGTTGGCTTTTTATGCACCCAATTGCACTAACGAGGTAGTGTGTGCACTTATTTACTTGCTTGCTTGGAACTTGTGTGTGATTATTTTCAGTGCTTCTAGTTTTTGGTGTTTAGTTACCGAAGAACACATGTGATTTTCTTGTTAATACAAGTGATTGTAGATCCCCAAGAAAGGAGAGAACTTGGGAAAGCCTTTTGCCCTGATTCTACTGGAATTTCTGTCTTCTATATACTCTTTTCTACTGCTCATTTAGTGATGCAAAAGTTAAGTTATTGATGTGCTTGCTCCAGTTAACAAACTAACCTGAATTTAGTAGCCTGGATGCTGCAACTGTGTTTTTTTGTTACCTATTCTCCAATTAAGTAAATAGCACTGTATCAGTCTGTACAAAATTTGACACCAAAATTACTGGAAAGTCTGTATGACAAAAGGGTCATGCAACTACTCAGACTAATTTAACTACTAGCAATTGTCAGATCACCTATTTTCACTTAAGGTACCTATTTGATAAGCCCAAGCTAGGTGCACCTTTTTGATCGAAAGGTGAGTTTCTGCACCTGTTACAATTAGCTTGCCCATGTAATGTTAAAAGTAGAACTCAAAAGTCAAAACTTTATCAAAATTTTCAAACTGGATCTGTTTCTCAACAAACCCAGTCCAAAAGAATATCTAATGGACATGCAACAGTTATTGGAATCAAAGTGATGCACTTGTCAGTTGGTACTCCCCGTCAATACACATGTTATAGAAGAAAATTGAGTGTGCAAAAAGCAAACTGTTGGTTTACATGTTCACTGAGATATAGAAATCCTCAGAAAATTAGATAGAGGAGAAATGCTCCTATACATCCATGTGGAGATATCCGATTATAACTGCTTTGGTTAATTTTCTATATATACTATTTTTTAAAAAAAAACTATTCATCTATAATGTGGAACTGAGGTACTCATAAACATGTCTCAAATTGATTTCTTTCAAGCTTAATAAAAATTTGATTGAGTTGCTCCATTTCATCTTTGCCTGCTGATTTTTTTTTTGAGAGAGGGAGATTTGGCTGCTGATCTTAATTTACTTCTACTTGTCCATTGTGCAGCGCAATTACCGGTATTTTTTCCTATTTGTTTCTTCCGCAAGTATCCTCTGCATTTATGTATTTGCTATGTCGACATTATACATCAAGTTTCTCATGGACGAAGACTATCCTACAGTGTGGAAGGCTTTGAAACACTCACCTGCCTCTATGGCACTAATGATATACTGTTTCATCTCTCTTTGGTTCGTTGGTGGACTCACAGGATTTCATACATATCTCATCAGCACGAACCAGGTTGGTCTATTGATGTAAAATTGGGTATCTTGATTTATTTTTGCTTGGTGATTTGTCTGCACTCTTGAGCAGAAACTTCTGTTTTTGCATGTTTGTTTTTACTATTGCAAGTTTATGTCATCTAATCATATTATGCACAGTGCTTGTGATGTTCCGTACCATAAAGATTTTGAAAACGGTAAAATATTCGGTTGGGAAAGAGTGCATTTCCAATTTCAACTGAACTTTGAAGTTCCTCCTTTACCTTTACATTTTATAGTTGTTCATTTGTGAGGGAAAAAGTGGCTGTTTCTGTTTTCTACTCTTGAGGAAATGCACACCCCTTTGTCAGATGAGTTCAGTTCAGAGTTTTAGTTATTATGAGACCTCTTTTGTTTTGGTTCCTTGTCTCAAGCTCATGCTTAAAATCTTCAAAGCAATTATACAGGCAACTGCTGAGCTATATTTATAGTTATCTGGGGTTGTGACTTGTGATTAGAACAAAAATTAGGCTGTTTATCTTAAAATGCTCATTTTTGCTTTTGTATATTAACTAGGCTGTATATTTAGAGAAAGAATAACACTGTTGGACTATCTAGGCAAACCTTAAGACAGCTAGTGCAAACCTTAATTTGACCAAGAATGCTCTTTTGGACTCTTTTCCCAGATTAAAACAAGTATTTCCTTTGCGGTACACCACTCCTAATATCTGATATAGGTACTCTGGTTTTTCAGACCACATATGAGAATTTCCGGTATAGATCAGATGGCAGGCCTAATGTTTACGATCAAGGCTGTCTGAATAACTTTCTAGAAGTCTTCTGTGCCAAGGTACAGCCTTCCAAACACAAGTTCCGGGCACATAAACAAGAGGAAGTGCGAGTTCCACCAGTTAACCGTGCTAGGGAGGTAGAAGAGGAACCAGCTGGTGCTCCTCGGTAAAAGTGGAAGATGACCTTGATATTGGTGGTGATCTCTTGAAGATCTCACAGCGCCATAATTATGATGGCATTGATATTGAAATGGGAGGTGGGGACAGCAATGAGATGGAAGGGACAGTCTCAGATTCCAAACTTATAACCAATACAGATGCACAGGTTCCTACAGTTAGAGGCGAGGTACGGCACTCGAGTCAGGGTCAAAGAAGTGGAAGTTGGGATGTCTCATCTGAAGTCGTCACAACAAGTATTTCGGTCTCTAAACCTGCACCACCATCTCGGAGAGAAGGTCATTAGTCAGTCGATGATGTGTTCAGAATAGATACTGGCGGCATGAATCGTTAAGCTGATGAACGGATGAATTCAGGCCACATCTGGCAAGGCAGGAACAAAATGCTCTTCATGCCTGTTGACTCAACTGCTTCCATCAGTCCTTACCACCATTTTCATGTACTTATCTTTGTTTATTTCAAAGAATTGGGGATTGCAGTCTTGTCCGGGTTTTTTTGTGCTAGTCATCTGATGGTGTCAGCATGATTCTTTTTGTAAAGCACTGATGCAGTATACTTAGGATTCTCCTGGTAATTCCCCTATTTTGAGATTCTCCTGTGTGCATCAATCACCGTTCACCATGAATCCTTACCCATGCATCCTTCTGAGGATGTCTCAAACTCGTCTAGAATGCTGTCCAATTTGTATATATCTTGGTTCTCAATATGTTGTACTGTTGATTTCACATTGTGTTTCTACTAGGTTGAATCATTCGGCCTTTCTACCTCTTATTTCCTCTTTCTATAAAAAAGAACAGAAGCAACACCGACATGTTGCCATCGCCACCAGATTCACAACCGTCTTTGAATGCTGATTGTGCCTTTGTTTACTGGAGACCTTTTTCAATGATATGTCAACATTCCTTGTTGGCTTCTGGATTCAGACTTCTGCACTGGACTTTAGTTCTGGCTGGAGCATCATGTTCCAGTAAATACCAAATTCTGAAGACCTCAACATTGTCTTCTCTGAACTGGATGGTTTTGCGTAGTCCAGAAAAAAAAATGTGGAGTCATTTATACGATCTCAGGATTATCAAGGCTCCGGTTATCTGCAAAATTTGGTCATTCAGTTATCTGCATTTTCTGGAGTGTTTTTTGTACAAGGGTTTTGCTTTCCAGGCAAACACCATTCTTTTCAGAAATGAGCCTCCATGCAGGTGATGTTAGACCACTGAAGTCCACTCGAGTCGTCGCATCGCATACGATATTCATTATTTTGACGCCGACATTTCGTATGTAAGCACCGAACATGATGCGCCAGTGTGTCAATTACTGGTGCCGACTTTGAGCGAATGCTTTGCTGCTGTACGAACCTTGCTGTGTACTCTGTTTCGCTTCCATATTTGGTTTTGTTCTACGAAAGTACTTTTCTATTATGGTGGCTTTCCTGTAAGTTGCTCCTGTATTTAGTTGCTAGTTCCTTGATCATGTATTCATATTCTGGTATATTTTCGGTGGCTCCGATCGCCTTCTTTAACATGTAAAAATGTACTGACCATGAATATTGTATACTTCATCTCGAAAATAGGAAATTTGGTCAGCAACACCGCAAACTGAAAAAGAAAAATAACATCCGGTATGCGATGGCCAAGTTTATGTTAAACAATCTACCCTTGAAAAAAAAATTTCTTTTGTGCTATATTTTGAAACAAAAATTCTTCCGTACTACATGCTGTAGGTTTTTAGCGCCTGTGCAGCAGTGTGGTCACGCTGTCATGATGCCCCCAGCTACAAAGATCTTTTGCCGTGGCTGCATCAGGGCTGGATGCTAGCAGCTTTGACCGATACCGGCAGATCCACGACTCGACTCGTGTGAACCCTCTCGCCGTCACGGCGACTTGCGGATCTCCTCTATTATTTTTACCCTCTCGTGTGCTGTTACTTATGCACGCGCTTTGGTCAGCCCTGAGGCGTTGACACGAACACTCGGTGGTGGTCTTGAAGGGGAAGACACCGCCATCTTCGGTGATGCCCAGCCCGTCACCGGTCGGTCTCCACGACCGCCGATCCTTGTCCGTTTCGGGCAGTTTTCGCATGGTCGGACGTCCAAGTTGCAGCCACCTACAGGGGCTGATGGCTACGGCGTCTCCGTGCCGACCCCTATCCCTAGATTCAGGACAAAATCGACGGTGCTGCAGCGTCGGCGACACTTCTGCCCTGTCGCCGTAGCCCGTAAGGCAATACTACTTATCTAGCTTAGATTTTTGGTAGACTGGTTGGTTGATGCTGGTCTGAGACTTTATTCTGCCGCAATACCGCAGCAATCTTTCACGAATGAAGTATAGCAGCAATTGATTTAGAACAGACATATTTTCGGTTATTTTATAGTTGTTCATTTGTGAGGAAAAAGTGGCTGTTTCTGTTTTCTACTTTGAGGAAATGCACCCTTTGTCAGATGAGTTCAGTTCAGAGTTTTAGTTATTATGAGACCCTTTTTGTTTTGGTTCCTTGTCTCAAGCTCATGCTTAAAATCTTCAAAGCAATTATACAGGCAACTGCTGAGCTATATTTATAGTTATCTGGGGTTGTGACTTGTGATTAGAACAAAAATTAGGCTGTTTATCTTAAAATGCTCATTTTTGCTTTTGTATATTAACTAGGCTGTATATTTAGAGAAAGAATAACACTGTTGGACTATCTAGGCAAACCTTAAGACAGCTAGTGCAAACCTTAATTTGACCAAGAATGCTCTTTTGGACTCTTTTCCCAGATTAAAACAAGTATTTCCTTTGCGTTTTCCACTCCTAATATCTGATATAGGTACTCTGTTTTTCAGACCACATATGAGAATTTCCGGTATAGATCAGATGGCAGGCCTAATGTTTACGATCAAGGCTGTCTGAATAACTTTCTAGAAGTCTTCTGTGCCAAGGTACAGCCTTCCAAACACAAGTTCCGGGCACATAAACAAGAGGAAGTGCGAGTTCCACCAGTTAACCGTGCTAGGGAGGTAGAAGAGGAACCAGCTGGTGCTCCTCGGGTAAAAGTGGAAGATGACCTTGATATTGGTGGTGATCTCTTGAAGATCTCACAGCGCCATAATTATGATGGCATTGATATTGAAATGGGAGGTGGGGACAGCAATGAGATGGAAGGGACAGTCTCAGATTCCAAACTTATAACCAATACAGATGCACAGGTTCCTACAGTTAGAGGTAGGTACTGCACTCGAGTCAGGGTCAAAGAAGTGGAAGTTGGGATGTCTCATCTGAAGTCGTCACAACAAGTATTTCGGTCTCTAAACCTGCACCACCATCTCGGAGAGAAGGTCATTAGTCAGTCGATGATGTGTTCAGAATAGATACTGGCGGCATGAATCGTTAAGCTGATGAACGGATGAATTCAGGCCACATCTGGCAAGGCAGGAACAAAATGCTCTTCATGCCTGTTGACTCAACTGCTTCCATCAGTCCTTACCACCATTTTCATGTACTTATCTTTGTTTATTTCCAAAGAATTGGGGGGATTGCAGTCTTGTCCGGGGTTTTTTTTTGTGCTAGTCATCTGATGGTGTCAGCATGATTCTTTTTGTAAAGCACTGATGCAGTATACTTAGGATTCTCCTGGTAATTCCCCTATTTTGAGATTCTCCTGTGTGCATCAATCACCGTTCACCATGAATCCTTACCCATGCATCCTTCTGAGGATGTCTCAAACTCGTCTAGAATGCTGTCCAATTTGTATATATCTTGGTTCTCAATATGTTGTACTGTTGATTTCACATTGTGTTTCTACTAGGTTGAATCATTCGGCCTTTCTACCTCTTATTTCCTCTTTCTATAAAAAAGAACAGAAGCAACACCGACATGTTGCCATCGCCACCAG
The DNA here is from genome assembly GCA_036346245.1 of Bonia amplexicaulis. Taxonomy (NCBI): domain Eukaryota; kingdom Viridiplantae; phylum Streptophyta; class Magnoliopsida; order Poales; family Poaceae; genus Bonia; species Bonia amplexicaulis. The sequence continues at coordinate 26,154 of JAYGGG010000211.1, read as the reverse complement.
ATTCACAACCGTCTTTGAATGCTGATTGTGCCTTTGTTTACTGGAGACCTTTTTTCAATGATATGTCAACATTCCTTGTTGGCTTCTGGATTCAGACTTCTGCACTGGACTTTAGTTCTGGCTGGAGCATCATGTTCCAGTAAATACCAAATTCTGAAGACCTCAACATTGTCTTCTCTGAACTGGATGGTTTTGCGTAGTCCAGGAAAAAAATGTGGAGTCATTTATACGATCTCAGGATTATCAAGGCTCCGGTTATCTGCAAAATTTGGTCATTCAGTTATCTGCATTTTCTGGAGTGTTTTTTGTACAAGGGTTTTGCTTTCCAGGCAAACACCATTCTTTTCAGAAATGAGCCTCCATGCAGGTGATGTTAGACCACTGAAGTCCACTCGAGTCGTCGCATCGCATACGATATTCATTATTTTGACGCCGACATTTCGTATGTAAGCACCGAACATGATGCGCCAGTGTGTCAATTACTGGTGCCGACTTTGAGCGAATGCTTTGCTGCTGTACGAACCTTGCTGTGTACTCTGTTTCGCTTCCATATTTGGTTTTGTTCTACGAAAGTACTTTTCTATTATGGTGGCTTTCCTGTAAGTTGCTCCTGTATTTAGTTGCTAGTTCCTTGATCATGTATTCATATTCTGGTATATTTTCGGTGGCTCCGATCGCCTTCTTTAACATGTAAAAATGTACTGACCATGAATATTGTATACTTCATCTCGAAAATAGGAAATTTGGTCAGCAACACCGCAAACTGAAAAAGAAAAATAACATCCGGTATGCGATGGCCAAGTTTATGTTAAACAATCTACCCTTGAAAAAAAATCTTTTGTGCTATATTTTGAAACAAAATTCTTCCGTACTACATGCTGTGGGTTTTAGCGCCTGTGCAGCAGTGTGGTCACGCTGTCATGATGCCCCAGCTACAAAGATCTTTTGCCGTGGCTGCATCAGGGCTGGATGCTAGCAGCTTTGACCGATACCGGCAGATCCACGACTCGACTCGTGTGAACTCTCTCGCCGTCACGGCGACTTGCGGATCTCCTCTATTATTTTTACCCTCTCGTGTGCTGTTACTTATGCACGCGCTTTGGTCAGCCCTGAGGCGTTGACACGAACACTCGGTGGTGGTCTTGAAGGGGAAGACACCGCCATCTTCGGTGATGCCCAGCCCGTCACCGGTCGGTCTCCACGACCGCCGATCCTTGTCCGTTTCGGGCAGTTTTCGCATGGTCGGACGTCCAAGTTGCAGCCACCTACAGGGGCTGATGGCTACAACGTCTCCGTGCCGACCCCTATCCTAGATTCAGGACAAAATCGACGGTGCTGCAGCGTCGGCGACACTTCTGCCCTGTCGCCGTAGCCCGTAAGGCAATACTACTTATCTAGCTTAGATTTTTGGTAGACTGGTTGGTTGATGCTGGTCTGAGACTTTATTCTGCCGCAATACCGCAGCAATCTTTCACGAATGAAGTATAGCAGCAATTGATTTAGAACAGACATATTTTCGGTTGAACGGCCGCTGAGACTGTCCTGGAAAAGAGCATACATTAATTTGTAAAACCACGTGCATTCTTTTCGACTGTAATTAATGGCTTTTAACTCTAGTATGAGCGTTTGTGTGAGCAAATCAAATGCTGATAAATCGTTTTGAAAATGCTATCTTCATAAAACACTTCTATATAACAGCGGAAAAATTGTCCGTTTATTCATATGTGTTAGAGTTTGAAATCTTGTTTTTCGGTTTAGAAACCATGGTCGATAGTTGTAGTCATGATCGTGTACGAGTGGTTGGAGTCGTGTACGAGTTTGGTTGTGGTCGTATATGATTCCGTGTCGTAGTCCAGTTCTAGTCATAATTGTAGTCGTAATTCCGAGTAGAAGTCGTAGAGCAGGATATAAAAGCGGTCATGTAGCAAGAGAGAGAGAGTTGAGGCCAAGGCGATCGGTGTGGTCGAGAGAAAAAAAAGAAGAGAAGAAAGAGCGGTTTGGCTCTGAGAAACTATCGAGCATCGAGTTCATCGTGTGTTCGCAGACGTGGTCGTAAATGACTCATGACCATGGCGAGCGGAGGATCGCAGACATGGTCGTAAACGGAGTTACGACCACGGCGACGAGCAAAGGTGTCCGCAGGTGCTAAAGACATGGTCGTAAAGGAGTTACGACCACGGTCACAGAGCAAAAGATGTGTTCGTAAGTGTTATGACCACAGCAAGAAGGCGTGGTCATAAAGCGTTATGACCACAGTAGTCGACAGAGCCTTGGGCGTGGTCGATAGTATCACTACGTGGTCGTAAGGAGCTACGACTTCCGTGATCGACCGTGGTCGAAGGAAGTGCGACGGAAGCGCGTGAACGTGGTGGTAATCTCACAAGTTTACGACTACGTGAAATAACGAGGAATGATCGGAGGGTCACAACATGGTCGTAACAATTGTCGGCATGGTCGATGAACGATGAGGCGGTAGTGAACGACACAGAGGTGGTCGTAGCCTCTTCAACGTGGTCATAAGGCTGTAGGAGGTGGTCATAAGGTCCTAGGAGCAGTCATAAAGGCTGTAACAAGTGGTATTAGAGCCAGTTGGCTTTGGTTTTGAAGAACATGGGAGACAAGACGAATGCTCAGGGTGGGCTATTCTCTCTCCAGTACCCTCTCTTGACGACCGACAATTATCCAGTATGGGCAATGAAGATGAAGGCAAACATACGCGCCCAGGGAGTCTGGGGTGCAGTCGATTCGAAGGGGAATGACAAGGAGGTGGACAACAACGTGGATCAGGCGGCTTTAGCCCTCATCTACCAGGCGGTGCCAGATATGATGATGCATCACCTCACTGGCAAGGAGACGGCATAGGAGGCGTGGGAGACGCTTCAGATGATGCACGAGTTGATCGTGTCAAGGAGGTGTGGCTCTAGAATTTGCGAAGCGAGTTCGAGAACCTGAAGATGGGAGAGACCTATTCTGTGGAAGAGTTCGCCAGCAAGCTGAGTTCGTTGTACAATCAGATTAACTCCCTTTGCAACAAGATGGAGGAATTGTGTGGTGAAAAAGTACCACACAGAAGCTTGTAGAGATGTACATACCTGTTGTCACAACATTTATGTACTCCCCCGATCTGGACAAGAAGAAGATAGATGAGATCACTGGCTCTCTCAAGGCGCATGAGAAGTTACTGAAGGGTTTCGATCGTTGCAGCGGCGGTGGATCTCATAATAATGACAGGCCGCTAGTAAAGAGATATCCGAGTGATGGTCATGGCTCATCAAACAACCACTGGAGGTGGCGCGGTCGAGGTGGTCAGAGTAGTCAAGGCGGTAGGGGTGGCCGTGGAGACAGGGCTGGGCAAGGTGGTGGTGAGAGATCTCGAGATAAGTCACATGTCAAGTGTTTTGAATATGGCGAATATGGGCACTATGTGTCAGGATGTCGTAGCCATATAAAGTGCTACAACTGTAACGAGTTTGGGCACTATGCTTCAGATTGTAAAAGCAAGAAGAAGAACAGGGAAGTGAACCTCGCCAAAGAAGAAGATGATGATGACGAAGCGCTAGTACTTCTCCTCTCATATGTTGAAAAGAAGCCGTCCATGGTGATGCTGAATGAGGAGAACATAGTTCCAAAACTACGTACGAAGGAAGGTAACCATGATCATACGGATCAATGGTTCTTGGATAATGGAGCAAACAACCACACGACAGGAGATCGATCCATGTTTCATAAGCTCGACGAGAAGATGTGGGGCAAGGTCAAGTTTGGCGACAGCTCCACGGTGGAGATAAAGGGCAAAGGGATGATGATGCTGTAATGCAAGAACAGAGATAAGAAGTTGTTGACATGAATTTATTATATACCAAGTCTATGCAACAACATTCTTAGTCTCGGGCAGATGACGAAATGATGATGCCGAGTGGTCTTCACAGATGAGTTCTTTATGAGTGTATGACGAGAATAGAGACTTGTTGATGAAGGTGAGGAGATCTTCAAATCATTGTACAATTTTTTTTGAAAATTTGTAGATCGGTTTGTGTGAAGAATGGTCTGGCGGAGCTAGAAGATGGAGCAAATATAGAACCTCTATTATTTTACCCTCTCGTGTGCTGTTACTTATGCACGCGCTTTGGTCAGCCCTGAGGCGTTGACACGAACACTCGGTGGTGGTCTTGAAGGGAAGACACCGCCATCTTCGGTGATGCCCAGCCCGTCACCGGTCGGTCTCCACGACCGCCGATCCTTGTCCGTTTCGGGCAGTTTTCGCATGGTCGGACGTCCAAGTTGCAGCCACCTACAGGGGCTGATGGCTACAACGTCTCCGTGCCGACCCTATCCTAGATTCAGGACAAAATCGACGGTGCTGCAGCGTCGGCGACACTTCTGCCCTGTCGCCGTAGCCCGTAAGGCAATACTACTTATCTAGCTTAGATTTTTGGTAGACTGGTTGGTTGATGCTGGTCTGAGACTTTATTCTGCAGCAATACCGCAGCAATCTTTCACGAATGAAGTATAGCAGCAATTGATTTAGAACAGACAGATTTTCGGTTGAACGGCCGCTGAGACTGTCCTGGAAAAGAGCATACATTAATTTGTAAAACGACGTGCATTCTTTTCGACTGTAATTAATGACTTTTAACTCTAGTATGAGCGTTTGTATGAGCAAATCAAATGCTGAGGGTATCTCCAATGGTCTGAGTCATTGGTATATGTATGTACACATCGGCGATATATCCCATGTGGAGGAAAGAGAGTATGCAAAAAAATCGAGTCGACTCTTCCTTAAGCACTAGTCTATAACGTCAAACGAGGCAGCATCTATAAATTCTATGTGTGCATGTAAGCATCAAATAGATATCCTTATAGATAGTTCTTTAGAATGCTAGCTTTAGTGTGTATTATATAAATGATGTGGAAGTCTTATAGTTAGTTGCTAGCTATAACTATTGGAGATGCCCTGATAAATCGTTTTGAAAAGGCTATCTTCATAAAACACTTCTATATAACAGCGGAAAAATTGTCTGTTTATTCGTATGTGTTAGAGTTTGAAATCTTGTTTTTCGGTTTAGAAGCCATGGTCGATAGTTGTAGTCGTGATCGTGTGATGTGGTCGGTCGTGTACGAGTTTGGTTGTGGTCGTATATGATTCCGTGTCGTAGTCCAGTTTGAGTCATAATTGTAGTCGTAATTCCGAGTAGAAGTCATAGAGCAGGATATAAAAGGCAGAGTCATGTAACCGAGAGAGGAGACTTGAGGCCAAGGCGATCGGTGTGGTCGAGAGAAAAAAAAGAAGAGAAGAAAGAGCGGTTTGGCTTTGAGAAACTATCGAACATTGAGTTCATCGTGTGTTCGCAGACGTGGTCGTAAACGACTCATGACCATGGCGAGCGGAGGATCGCAGACGTGGTCGTGGCGGAGTTCGACCACGGCGGCGGCGAGGTGTCGCATGTGCTAAAGACGTGGTCATAAAGGAGTTACGACCACGGTCACAGAGCAGAAGATGTGGTCGTAAGTGTTATGACCACAGCAAGAAGGCGTGGTCATAAGCGATCACAGCGAGAAAGACGTGGTCATAAAGCGTTACGACCACAGTAGTCGACAGAGCCTTGGACGTGGTCGATAGTATCACTACGTGGTCGTAAGGAGTTACGACTTCGGTGATCGACCGTGGTCGAAGGAAGTGCAGCGCAGAAGCAATGAACGTGGTCGTAACTTCAGCTGAAGTTTACGACTACGTGGCCGAGCAACGAGGAGTGATCGGAGGTGTCACAACATGGTCGTAACAATTGTCAGCATGGTCGATGAACCAGTAGAGCGGTCGTAACGACACAGGATGTGGTCGTAGCCTCTTCAACATGGTCATAAGGTTGTAGGAGGTGGTCATAAGGTCCTGGGAGCAGTCATAAAGGTTGTAACAAGTGGTATTAGAGACAGTTGGCTTTGGTTTTGAAGAACATGGGAGACAAGACGAAGGCTCAGGGTGGGCTATTCTCTCTCCAGTACCCTCTCCTGACGACCGACAATTACCCAGTGTGGGCAATAAAGATGAAGGCAAACATACGCGCCCAGGGAGTCTGGGGTGCAGTCGATCCAAAGGGGAAGGACAAAGAGGTGGACAACAAGGTGGATCAGCGGCTTTAGCCCTCATCTACCAGGCGGTGCCAGATATGATGATGCATCAGCTCACTGGCAAGGAGACGGAACGGGAGACGTGGGAGACGCTTCAGATGATGCACGAAGGAGTTGATCGTGTCAAGAAGGTGTGGCTCCAGAATTTGCGGAGCGAGTTCGAGAACCTGAAGATAGGAGAGACCCAGTCTGTGGAAGAGTTCGCCAGCAAGCTGAGTTCGTTGTACAATCATATTAACTCCCTTTGCAACAAGATGGAGAAATCTGTGGCGGTGAAAAGTACCTATGCGTGCTTTCGGAGATGTACATACCTGTTGTCATAACATATATGTACTCCCCCGATCTGAACAAGAAGAAGATAGAGGAGATCACCGGCTCTCTCAAGGCGCATGAGAAGTTACTGAAGGGTTTCAGTCGTGCAACGAGCAGGGGTCTCATAATAAGCAAGCGTTGCTAGTAAAGGGAGATCCGAGAGACGGTCATGGCTCATCAAACAACCGCTGGAAATGGCGCGGTCGAGGTGGTCAGAGTAGTCGAGGCGGCAGGGGTGGCCGTGGAGACAGGGCTGGGCAAGGTGGTGGTGAGAGATTTCGAGATAAGTCACATGTCAAGTGTTTTGAATATGGTAAATACGGGCACTACGTGTCAGGATGTCGTAGCCATATAAAGTGCTACAAATGTAACGAGTTTGGACACTATGCTTCAGATTGTAAAAGCAAGAAGAAGGATAGGGAGGTGAACCTCGCCAAAGAAGAAGATGATGATGACGAAGCGCTAGTACTTCTCTCCTCATATGTTGAAAAGAAGCCGTCCATGGTGATACCGAATGAGGAGAACGTAGTTCCAAAACTACGCACGAAGGAAGGTAACCATGATCATACGGATCAATGGTTCTTGGATAGTGGAGCAAGCAACCACATGACGGGAGATCGCTCCATGTTTCATAAGCTCGACGAGAAGATGCGGGGCAATGTCAAGTTTGACGACAGCTCCACGGTGGAGATAAAGTGCAAATGGATGATGATGCTGCAATGCAAGAACAGAGATAAGAAGTTGTTGACAGGAATTTATTATATACCAAGTCTATGCAAGAACATTCTTAGTCTCAGGCAGATGACGAAAAGATGATGCAGTGGTGCTGCAGGATGAGTTCTTGCGAGTGTATGACAAGAATAGAGACTTGTTGATGAAGGTGAAGAGATCTCCAAATCAGTCGTACAATTTTTTTTGAAAATTTGTAGATCGGTTTGTGTGAAGAATGGTCTGACGGAGCTAGAAGATGGAGCAGTTATAGCGAAGCCAGAAGATGAAGCAGTCGTAGCGAGCGGTGCAGGAGGTGCCCACATGCATGCAGTCGACTCCGGACGAGCGCATGCGGGCGGAGAGGAGCGAAAAGTAGTCGTAGCAGGTGCAACTGATGCAGAGGCAGGTTGAAGTAGTGACAGCTCGAGTGGTCGACGTAGACCACATGAAGTAGGCATGGTCATAGTGAGCAAGGGCTCGGGAGGACCTCTCACACGTGCAACAGAAGGCAGTTGTAGGCTTAGAGCAAGGGGTCCCGAGGAGGCGGGAGGAAGCACAACGTGGAGGGCAGGACCGTGGTCGAAGCAGTCAAGCGGGTCCAAGGGGCGTCATGCAGTAGAAGATGATGAAGATGTGGTCGTAAGGCTGTGTCCGTAGATGCTGAAGATGTGGTCGTAAAGGAGTTACGACTACGGCCACAGAGCAGAAGACGTGGTCGTAAGTGTTACGACCACAGCAAGAAGACATGGTCGTAAGCGATCACAGCGAGAAGACGTAGTCGTAAAGTATTACGACCACAGCAGTTGACAGAGTCTTGGACATGGTCGACAGTATCACTGTGTGGTTGTAAGGAGCTACGACCACGGTGATCTACCGTGGTCGAAGGAAGCAGTGGCGGATCCAGGATTTTACTAAAGGGTATGCCGCACCAAAATTTTTACATGCAATTGGTAAAACCATTTGCCAATTCGGTAAATAATTGTATTTTGCACCGTAATTCGGTATACAGGCACTAAATAATATGATAATTCTTAAATTCAATGATTAAGTTGGAAACTTACACAAATTACAATATAAATAGTTCAAACATCATACTAATAGTCTTAAATATACATAAAAGAGATTTACAATACTACTTATCTGATTTTTTTGGCCTACGCTTTCTAAAGGACATGAAAGTCTCGATTATATCATCTTCATCCACTTCAAAGAAAATATCCCGTTCAATGAATGTGACTAGACAATCATCCAAAAGACTATCACCCATCTTATTTCTTAACTTTGTTTTCACTAAAACCATTGCAGAAAATACCCTTTCAACACTTGCTGTTGCCACTGGTAGAAGCAAAACCAATTTGAGAAGCATGTAAACCATATCATATACTTTATGCCTCTTTGTTTCAACAAGCTTAACTGAGAGATCAACAAGATTGTCTAGATCTTTGAAGCTATCAGCTTGTCTCATGTCATCAATATAATTATCAAGTTGCAATTCAAGTTTTAGCAAATAATTGCTCGAGAACTCTTTAGGGTAGAACTCAGCTAGTCTACGTACCTTCTGTGCATCGAAAGAAGCAAATGAGTTGGAAGGATTGAAAGCCGACATACAAGAAAGCAACTCCATATTAACCTCATCAAACCGATTATCAAGCTCTTGGCTAATTTGATCAATGACACCAATATATACATCTCTTCTGAAGTGATCATCATTTGTTTGGTTTCGAGTACCTTCTTGATTTCCATAAGGCACATAATCACCGTCCATAGCAGGAACTTCAACACCATGTTTATCACAAAACAAAGTGACCCTCTCAAGGAACTTATCCCAACCATCAGACCTCAATTGTTGCATTATGTTCTTTGCCACATTAACAAGTGAGATTGCATTAAGAATATCTTGCTCCCTTCTTTGCAAACACTCGGATAATTCATTTGTGTATCCAAGAATAACAAATATTAAGTGTGCAAAGAAAACAAACTCAATAAATTAAATAGGCACGAGTTTCAGATATTTTAATTAGACAAGTGAAACAATAACATAAGTTCATTTTCCTATTTTACGGTTTCTTGACCTACTCATAATATCAAACTTAATTATGTGTATCTTTTGTGAATACAAATTGTATATATATGACATCGACATCATCACATCAATACTAACTTTTGACCATCAAAGATTTAGCATGCAAGAAATTAAGTAGACGATCACATGCGGCAATTGAAAATAGAGCAAAATCAAGCTTTGGATCATGCAAGTCATGCACTCATGCTCACACCAGAACAACTGAAAAAAAGAAGAAGTTGATTACGGATTACCTGATTGATTTTGCCTCTCATGCAGTCATGCGGTTTATTCTTCTGTCATGCGGCGAACGATCGAACAACCCTCTCGCTGAGGATGGAGCGGAGCGGCGTCGCGTATCGGGCGGCGGCGATTAGGCGAAGGTGATTCCGTGATTAGCGAACCGTCTCGCTAAGGATCGAAAGCAACGGCGGCGTTACGCGCGCGGCAACGAGGTAAGGCGAACGAACCTCGGCCGAGACGCCGAGGATCGGCGGCGTCGCGCGCGCGCAAGCGGCGGCGGTGGTACCGACGGGTCCCATCGCCACAGGGTATGCCGGGGCCCACCCGGCATACCCTGTAGATCCGCTCCTGGAAGGAAGTGCAGCCCAGAGGTGGTGAACGTGGTCATAACTTCAGCTGAAGTTTACGACTACGTGGTCGGAGCAGCGAAGAGTGATCGGAGGGGTCACAATATGGTCGTAATAACTGTCAGCATGGTCGGTGAACCAGCAGAGCGGTCATAACGACACAGAAGGTGGTCGTAGCCTCTTCAATGTGGTCTTAAGGCTGTAGGAGATAGTCGTAGAGGCTACGAGGTGGTTGTAAAGTCCTAGGAACAGTTTGTGTGTGTTTGACACAGCCTGTTAGTCTAGTACTGCTTGTTTTAATGCGTGAAATTGAATTTGTAGTACTATCTACTGCACATTAACTATCTTTGTTAATTCTATTGCCGTGCGTTGATCAAACTTTGCACGCATGACGCATACATGCGACGATGCTAGCCAGCTAGGGCGGCGCCGCAGGTCAGATCGATTGACCTTCGTTTGAGCACTTAATTAGGTTAGACTACAGGGCTAGATGGTTATCAAGGCCCCATGATCGCCAAGAAAACTCCATGGTTTCGGTGGTTCGGCCGGTACGTAGGCATGCTGACCACCTTTTTTAATGAAGTACCTGTGTCACAGAAATTTGTAAACGTCAACTGCGAGACTAGTATCACAGAAATTTGTAACTCCAGTACATACGTGATATATACGTAAGTATGTATTGGTATTAGACTACTGGCTCCAGGTCAAAATAGAAGTGGACAATATATGTCAAGGAGAAAAAACATATTTAATTTCCGCCTGATCTATGTGCATATAGCTAATAAAAACGTCGTGTGTGAAGCACTTTCATAGAGCTAAATGGCATTTAAATCAGACTCGAGGGAGTACAAATGAGAAGATGTACACATAATGGCCAAGCGAAAGTTTGTTTTCTTGCTTGTCTCTTATTAATGGAACTTAGCAGTTCTCCTTGTATTTTTCTAAAAACATAATTTTCTTGCACAAAATATATATTCTCTGTCCCCCTTTTTGTATTTTCAATTAAACGAGCTTTTGCGACTGATATGTTTCCCTTGGTAATTTGCAGACGGATGGTTACAACTTACAAGAGAGAGCACACGAATCTCCGATGCTTGTGTATAATAACAAAGGATTAACAACTCTAAATAAACTATCTATTATTTATTATATTATTAAAATATAGGGAAAAGCTACAACGGTCGCTTTCAAGGGTTAGAAATTTTCGCATTAATCGAAAAAATAGATAAAGATCTACACTGTTTGTTTTAGTGTATCTAGATTATACTTCCTCTGCTCTTTTTTACTTGATGTTTTTTTTTTTACGGTCTCCGAGGAGCGACTTTGGTCACTGCTTCTTATAGCTTTACACTAAGATACACTAATAAAATTATAATATTATAAAAGTATTTTTAACGACAAATCCAATAATGTTTTTTGTATAGCGATCTAGATTGTTTTAAACCTATTGGCAGTTAAATTTTAGAAAGTTTGACGACACTGATTCTATAAGATCAAGTCTATTTTCAAATAAAAGTATACATATTATTTTAGCTAGCAACTACACGGAAAATTCGGCTAGTTATTTGCAAGAAAGAAAAAGGAAACTTGCAAGTGCATCAGACATGGTCTAGAGTAGGCAGTGCATCGCTGATCATAAGTGTGTTCTTTTAGGTTTATGGTTTCGCTTTCTACATTAACTAGTTTTAAATAGATTGTTTTTTTAAGGTGGGGTCTATAATTCGATTGTAATAGATATTATCCTGACTTAATCTATATCGGTCAAAATCACATACGAGTATCTCTCTCCGTACTCTATCTTGCGAATAGATAAAATTCAAAATTTTAAGCCAAAAGCCATGAGACACAGATCCGGCATCTCTTTCCAGCCATCCACGAAGCTTGGCATTCATGAAGAGGTGCCTCAAGTTGGCAGCCCTCTTGGCCTCAGGCTTGTGTATAAGTCTTCCTCTTCCTGACAGGCGTACGGACGCGCAAACACGTGCCTGTGTGTCAGTGATAAGGCGATACCGGCAAGCTACAAGGCACGCTTAGAAGACAAGCATGCAATGCAGCAGCAGTGGCAAATGTCAAAAAGGAGACGTGAACCACGCAAAGGAGACGACGAAAAGAGCTAGCACTATACTAGCAGCAAGCATTTGAACATTTCAATTTCTTGGGACTTCAAATCCACCAGCATTGAACGTTGAAGTTTGAGGCGTTGCCTCCAAGGTTTTTCAACTCTCAATCCCAGTAGTACCACACAAATAATAAAACAACTTTCTTGTCCACCCTTTTCACGATGTCTTATGACAAAAGTATGATTTTGTAATGTGTTTGGCAGATGCTTTGCGTTGTTTTTCCGAGAAAAAAAGCTTCGAATCTTTCTTCATGTTTGACGACCAAAAGTTTCAGAGTAGGAACTATTGCTTCAGAAGGTTCAGCTCCCAAGTATAAATAGCTAATTTAACAAAAGTTGTACTAATCAAACAACGCCTTGTCTTCACTTTTTCAGCATACGTTAGGACCAAAGGTTCTGAATTTCGAAATGTGCTTGGCCAAACCAAACCTTTGCGTTGTCTTCTGGAAGCAAACTCTTGAATTGTTCTCTCACTTCATGGTTAGTATAGCTTGTTCTGCACACGTTGATTTGAATAGCGTCCCTGTAGCAGATCCAGGAATGTCAAATGGTTTGACAAGTGTGACTGCTTTGCAGGCCGCCTCGGCGAAGGAAACTTGGCCTTCGCAAACTGATGAATTTTTCCATCTGCCGAGGCTTTTGCTTTTTTGTCTTTCTCTCTTCTTGACCAAAAAGGCGTATCAATAGTACTATATAGGCAGTAGAATTTTCTCTCCTCTCCTTTTGAGAGAAAGGGAGAGGTAATTGAGTAAACTTTGCAGCCCGATTTCGAATCGAGGGTTTTGCTAGCAATTTTGGAGAAAAAAAACTATTTTTGTCTTATAAAACTCATGCGATTCAAATATGAGCTATAACTTGTTCGGAAAGTGCTCCATATAACAAAAACGAGGGGTTCTTTTCAATTTTTTATGCTATCTTTAAAAGCAAAAAGGCACAATTTTAAGGCACGTTGAGGGTCTAATTTGCAATTATCCTCTACTCTACTGCCGATAGTAGTCATTCAAGATTTGTGAAAAAATAGTTTTTGGGGAGCACAGAAGCATACACAGAGTAGCAAAATGCACCTAAAGATAAAACCTAGATCCTCCTATGATGCAAGCAGTTGTCTGTCTGGAAGTAACATACATATTTGTCTCTGTGATCAAACAAAAAACATGGCATGCCAACTTCTCTATAACCTGGTAAGCGGTCAATTTGGGGCTCCAAACAACCAAAAAAAACTCCACGCGATGATTACTAAACAACGAGGCTGCTCCATGATTGTCCTGCTCCTACCTGTCAAGCAGTTTTTCTGACGTTCTATGAAAGCTTTTTCCAATGCGGCTCCGCCATGTGCTCTCCTTGCGCAGGAACAGCGCAAGATCCACGGCTGCTGATTGGGCAGCGAGCACGAACGTCACAGCACGCGTGCATGCAGAGCCTTTCCCCAACGTCCTACTAAGATATGCATGCATCGCGCCACCGCCCCCTCACCGGTAGTTGGCCATTCGTCAGTTGTAAAACAAAGAGAGAAAAGACAGCGACAGAGACAGAGATAGTGAAGAATCTTTCGTAAATAGCCAGGTAGGGACCGTGCTAACGCGTCGGTACGCATTCGCGTGCCTCGCCCTTGGCCTGCGTCGCGATCCTGTGGCCCTCTGTTACTTGGTAGGAGTAGTACCAGGTAAGATAAGGCGTCACGTTCTGTGATTCTCATGCCAGATTTGGTAGAGGTCCCTGCTTCGCGTGCGACACGCTCTCGACTGGCTCACGCGCAGGTGGGCTCGTTTTTGCGTGTGCAACCTGTGAGCGAGCGCTAGCAGCAACGCTTCCGCTCTCTCAAGCAAACGTCGCGAACGGAGCTTGCTATTCAAGCTCTTATACTCGACGAACGATGGTTCTGGTACCACCGACTATTTCGAGTGTGCCGTACTGTAGTTTTTAAATAGAAATGGGAGGAGAAGAAAAAGCTGCTAGGGTCAAGAGAGGAACAGATAAGGATAGCTACTGTTTGGTGGGGAGTTCGGCTCAAGAGGAGGTACATTCACGAGCCTTAGCCGATCTTTGATGCGGTTGGAGAGCCGGGCCCACGCTAAAATGGTCTCGCGCGACGGCACAAGATAAATGTGGGCGTGTGTGCGTGTAGCTGAGCATGCGGGGACTAGAGATCGGATCGCCCCCGCAAAGCTGTAGGCCCCTCGTTTGCGTTTGCCATCTTTGGTCTAGCTCCAACCAACTTTAATTTCTAACTCCTAGCTTTCTAGTTTTATCTTTTTTATTTTTTTGTTTATTTTTTGTTTTGTTTTTTCTCTTTATTTTTTTACAATCCGTAATAATATAATATTTTTATTTAATTATATAGAATAAACTGACAATTGTTATAGTAAAAAAACAAAAACCGTATGAATACCGCCTTTATCCAAACCAACCCAAGCCATTTCTGGTGATCCACGCATGCTCTATTGCTCTCCATGGATGGGATATGTATTGCTTCTTTGGGATTCTCTCATTATCTCTCAGTACCATGCAACTATGTCTCGTTCTTGTGGAGTAGTAGATCCTCTCTGATCCATGGCATGTGATCGATCGATGCTCGGTCAGCTCTTCGATCGGATAAGGAAACTAGCGTGTTCCATGGAGTGCCCTTGGGGCGCAATCATTGGGAGATCCAATTCGGATGATGCCACTTTGATTCCTCTCTCCCGTCCTTGCTCGACGATGCCACGTCCTTGTCAGTTGTCACCGCAGGGGAAGATCCTTCCATGGCATTATTTCCCTTTTGTTTCGTCTGTCTTCTTCTTCCCCCTTCATTGCATCGTATCCTGGGGAAATGTGTTAACCATGGTCTTCATGTACATACGTGGGAGAAAAACAAAATTAGTGTGTGACAAAATGCGACAAGAACTGCATAGCATTAAGAGGGGTGCAGCTACAGCGTTGGATACTGGAGAAAAAAATCGACCGGTTCATATGCACAAAACACATGACACTCGGGGAACACCCAGAGAAAGAGAAAGAAAATAACAACTTATACATGTGGCATGGAACACGCATACACCGGAAAAAAAATTGAACGAGTACATACGTTTGTCGCTACTCGCGACAACCAGCTCGATCGAGTCTATGAGCCACACGAATATCTCACTTCTCAAGTGGCCACAGCCATCAAGCTTTTTCTTTGCGAAAGTTAGCCCGGCAAACAGTGACGGACACGAATCAACTGTTAAATTCCCAACTCACGGTCACATCGATCCCAATAACTGATTTGATCGGTTCCACGCGATTCTGATCACTTTTAACGGTACAAAGTAGTACATGCCAAGGAGTTATTGGTGCTTTTCTTTATGGTTTTAAAAACGACTTTTGATTTTTGCTATAGTAACTAATTTTTAAATAGAGTATTTTTTAAGACGGGATCTATAAGTTAATTATAATATACGTTAAAAACCTAATATATGTATCAACCAAAATCGTAAGCGAGTATCTCTCTTCATAATCTCTGTCATGAAATAATAAAATTCAAAATTTCATAAAAGTATAATGGCAATTAAAAAAACAGACCCATTGTAACTGTTGTCGGAAATTTAGTTCGCAAACCTTGAGAATTTGGTCCATTTTATCAAAAAATTAGACGGCTTGTGTTTATTTTTGGTACAATGAAAGAGCCCAAATTTTAATGGACATATGTATCTGTGGGTTGGTCTGGATGCCATTAACACGGTGAAAAGAACGGGGCATGATCGTGCGGTGGTGCAGAAACACCACTTGACTGATGGTGACGAGAGCCGAGAGCACTGCACCTAATCACGCGCCGCGCGCGCGCAGGTGAGGCGCCCCACCATATGATGCCACGACTCAGTCATCATTCGCGATCGGCAGTGGATAAGCCGCAACGCGAGCTCAAAGGCGAGCAGCCGACTTCCAAAGTCCTCCTCCAAACCCAGGGGTGCTCCACGTCGCCGCCAACTGACGGTTTGGCGTGGCTGCGAAAACGCACCGTAGATAGATCGTCAACGTATTATGGCTGTGATGTTTCGAGCGAACACGAACTTCGGTTTATTTTTATTATTTATAAATTCATTTTTTCGAACTTTTGGTCTTTTTGGAGCTTTTGTCCGTTCTTTTTCCGTATTCGTTTCGTTATGCGTGATGGACTAACATATTTTTTATATTTTTAATTTTTAAATTTAATTATATTAAATAAGCCTCTGTAGGCTACATTGTTTTTTCGATCATTCTGATCTTTTCGACCATAAGCCACCAAAAATAAGCCCAAATGATCACCACCTATATCTCATCTTACGAGACAAAAGGCAACATATTATAGCAGTAAAAGAAAAGGCTCAACACCCGTTTGGAATGTAAAACAAAAAAAAAACACATGCAGTGCAAAATACATAATTTTTAGCAGATTTAGATATATGCCACTTTAAAACATGACAGTGGAAGAAATATCACTCCTTTTGTTGAAATTAGTAATATGCCACTCTACTTTGTTGCTCCTTTAATATATGCCATTATCTCCCATTTCTTCCCATTTTCCATTCTTCTATCCTCTTTTCCCGTCGTTTCTCATGTGATGTTCCGTTTTTGCCCCTGCTCTGTTTGGATTGAACCACATCATCAGGGTTCAAGCCAGGAACCAAACCACATCAAAAGACCAAGCGATCTCTTTCCTGATCCAGGACAAAACAATCCCGAGCAAGGGGCGTCGTTGGTGTGGATGTCGGGGACGGCGGTGGTGGCACCGCGCCGAGGAGCTCGGGGATAGCAGCGGTGGCGGCCGAGGCGAGGAGCTCGGGGGACTGTGGCGGCGGCGGTCGAGGCGAGTAGCTCAGGGTACGGCGGTGGCGGCGGCTGAGGCAAGGAGCTGGGGGCGGAGCTGCGTCTCGACGGTGAAGAGCTCAGCCTTGGCGGCCATAGCGAAGAGCTCGGAATAGAGACGAAGGGTGTGTTGTTTCTCTTGGCCGATCCATTTGAGATGGCTTGAACCGATTGATGTGTGGTCAGGTTCGATCTAAACAGAGCAGGGGCAAAAACGGAGCATCACATGAGAAAAGATGGAAAAGATCGATCTAAACAGAGCAGGGGCAAAAACGGAGCATCACATGAGAAAAGATGGAAAAGAGGATAGAAGAATGGGAATAATGGGGAATGGGAGATAATAGCATATACCAAAGGTGCAAGAAAGTGGGGTGGCATGTTACTAATTTTAAGAAACTGAGTGGTATTCCTAAGATTGCTATATTTTGAAGTGGCACATATCTAAATTTATCTAATTTGTTTAGAAGGTGGGATTAAGTAGCTAGCGCAATCATGTTAAGACTTATAATCTATAGGCCATGTGTTTAAATTCCATAAAATACTAATAAAATATCCATAAATAACTCATCCAATTTATAGTTGAGGAAAGCCGCATTCATGGAAAAATCCCGAAAATATTCATGGAAAATTTCAACCAAAGCGTATCCTACATTCCCTTTCACTCGAGAAAAACAGAAGAAACTCTAAACAAAACCGTAGACCCTATTGAAATACTGAAAAGAGGCCTAACGATCCAGAAAAAGTCAAATGCGCGATCAATATGATCACCTCAAACCTTGACCGGCTATCCAACTGATGAGTTGTAGTACTCCATATCTTACTGTCCTCTGATGAAACATTGTTCCAGTCACTCATGACTGGCGATTAAGCGAAAAATCATCGGAACCTGAAGAAAAGTTGTACGTGCAGTCTGGAAAATTGTCCGAGGAAATAATCAAAACCAGGAAAGGAAAATCAAAATTGGATCAGCGCTAACGAATTTTTGTCAGATTGGATGGGTTGACTGTGTCAGGGCAGTCAGTTGCGTTCGTGAACCACATACACACTCCCGACGCCATGTCGGCGAAAGCGATTAGCACTGGAGCACCGATTAACCCAGCAATACAAAGGCAGTAGCGTCGACTCTGTTTTTCAGTGCAGTATCGTCCACTCTGTTTTTTAGTGCTAGGCTGATGCTTTTTTTACTGTAGTTAATAGTTTTTTTTGTATTTCTTAGACGCTGCAGATGATGTATATGATTTTAAGTTTAAAAAGTTATTTAAAGAATCTGTCGACTTTAGAAAAACTAAAAATCAAAAACTAAAACCCAAAGTTTATAAAATCAAGACCATGACGCAGAGATATCCATCCAACCTGTAATTTTGTGTGCTCGTTTACACGAACACGGTATCCATCAAATCGCAGACCGTACGATCGACCATATGCGCGATCATACCAGGGCGTGAAACGCGCTGCTAGTAGCTACGGATAATTACTAGCAGACTTAATTAACCCAACAGTTAAAACTCGCATACTATATTTTCACCGTTTTGGAGCGAAAAAAAATCCTGGCTATAGCTGAATCAGCACTCAGCCCCGTTTGAAACCGAACTTTTCAAGACGGCTACTCTTGTCACGTTGGAAGCACGCCAATGCTCTACTGCTATATAAGTATCTCTAAGCCCTCCTCTGAAAAATCCGGAGCGGTGAACTCTGTAGAGAGGCTGCCCTTTGAAAAGACGACTCTGTCTGCTTAGGGAGCTTGTTGCATTGCATTGCATGCTCGAGAGAGCGACGTTGATGTGCTTCGAGCTGGCGGACCCACGTGGACCACATGGCGGCGGCGGACGGCCGGTGAAGGGCGGGGGAGGAGGCGACGACGGTGCAGCGGCGGCGGCGGTGGCGGCTGCAATGACAATGGCGAGCCCGGCGGAGCTCATGTCCTGGTCCTACCAGGCGCAGGAGATGTCAACCATGGTGTCGGCGCTGACGCGGGTCGTGGCGGGCGGCGACCCGTGGGCGGCGGAGGCGTCCGAGTCCGCGTGGGCGGCCAGCGGCTGCGCGCAGGGAGGAGCCGGGAGGAGCAGGCTGCAATGCACGGTGGAGGCTACGTGCACGCGCTGGGGAGCTACCCGGGCGCGCCATTGCCGGAGTTCGCAGGTAAACGAGTCGTCACGCATACTTACCAAGCCTTGCGTGCTCTGCTTTTGCCTTGGTTTTGTTCCTGCTTGTTTTGCTTTGTCCCGAAACGTGGCACGCGTTGTGCATGGACAAAACCTATTTTAAGGTTGCAGGTTTGCTACTAGCTCGTATGCCATACAAGGATATATATATAATTAGAAACACTAAAAGCTGTACACCTAGCTATATATCGTATGGCTACAAAATAGCAGATATCTTTTGCAATCTTTGAATACCATTCGTCTCTACTTAAGCGAGAAATCCATGACATAGGAACGTCTGCGCATATATATTTTTCACTTTCGGGCACACAATAATATGTTTTCCTCTGTTCCTTCTGAAACATCTGATCAATTTCCTTTTTTTTTCAGAGCGTGCATGTAACTGTGTATTTTGTTTAGAATCAGGAACATTAGCTGTTAGCATAAAACAAAATGGAGTGTGTAATTTGAATCAGCCTACACATAAACGGGTCAAGAAGAGAGCGAGTATGCATTACATGAATTAGCTTAATACGGAGAAATAAAAAAAAAAGGAAAGAAAAGGCGTGTGCGAAATGCCATTGCAAGAATAACAAACAAGTCGTACGTATGCATGTCATGTTTGACGGAGCTGAATCACATGAACCAGGGAGACTCACCAGTCACCGCATATCTGTAGCTGACATAAGAAATGAACGCTCAATCTGTACGACACCACTAGCTGCACAGTTGGACGCCATTCAAAGATACAGCTAGCTACTACCATGTGAACCCGTTCTGCTTTGTGCATTGCATCGACATGCATGCACGTGTGAACTGTGATCGATGTGCTTGCGCAACACATAATAGGAAGAAAAAAAAATGACACGGGGAGGGCCTCCGTTGAGGTCCTCCTCCAGATACTACCATATGGCCCCTTGAAACATCTCAGAGATACACTACACAAAAGGTGATTTCTTTCCTGAAAAAAACTAGGAGAAAAGCTGTACAAATTCTAAGTTGGTGCTATCACTTATGGCCTTTAATTTGCTGTTGTGGAAGTGTTTCACCTTTCTCTGCTGCTTTCTACTTCATTCCAACAATAACGTGTTGGTGATAGAGATTGACGTCTTTTATTTATCGGTTTTGCTATTACACAGTCGGTTAAAATTCTCTCTTAGTTATCTAAAATTGCACTCTTAATCACCTGAAGTTACAGTGAAATTGTAGTAGAACACAACATAAAAAAATAACAGTCAGCTATTAGATGTGCATCTAAGGAACAAAAAGAAATAATTGAAACATTATAAATTTTTAGAAGACTGTGGAATAGTCACCTCAAAATAATATAGTGCAAAGTTTGCAACATCACATTCACATGCGTGCATGTGTCGGAGCGCGAAGCAAACAGAGCAAGTGTTCAAACTCGCTTGTGCTTATCGTTTTCCCTTTTTCTTTTCCGCTTTTGCTTACGCCTCGTCCTCGTGTGTGCGCGTGTATATATGTGTGCGTGCGCAGCGTCGGAGCAGAGCTCGGACACCCAGAGCGCGGCGACCATGGAGGAGCACCACTCCCCGGTGTCCAACGCGGAGGCGTCAGGCACGCCGCGCCGTCGGTACCGCGGGGTGCGGCAGCGGCCTTGGGGCAAGTGGGCGGCGGAGATCCGAGACCCGCACAAGGCGGCACGGGTCTGGCTCGGCACGTTCGAGACGGCCGAGGCCGCGGCGCGCGCCTACGACGAGGCCGCGCTGCGGTTCCGGGGCAGCCGCGCCAAGCTCAACTTCCCCGAGGACGCGCGCCTCCACCCGGCCACCACCGCCACCACGAACCCTGCGCCGACTCGTACGCCAATTGCGACGGCTTCAACCTCTTCGGCCGTCTACCCCGGCGCCGCCCAGAGCTCAGACTACCTGCGCTACCAGATGCTTCTGCAGGGAAGGACTGCCACCACCAACCAAGGTACCCTTCTTCCGTTCTACGGAGGCAGTGCCATGACCAGCTCCTACGGCGGCGGCGGCGGGGCACCATGAGCGGCTTCTTGGGCTCCTACTATTCCTTCCCTACCTCCTCTGTTTCGGTGGCCACCGTCCCATCCTCTGCTTCCTCCGCCTCGGGGCACTACTACTCCTCGCAGGATTCGCATCAGAGCGAAGCGGCGGCGGAGTGGAACTGGGAGAGCGCCCTGGCCTACCCGGCGACGACGGCTTCCTGGTCCGACTCGAGCCAGTACCCGCCGCCGCCTCACACCCAATAGTAGCAACCAGATTCTGTTCTCTTCTGGAAGAATAAGGTAAGTACGGCTGGGATGGAGATGGGCGCATCAAGCCATCAAGCAAATCAAGAGGGGATGGATGTCGCATGTGTGATAGCTATGTGCTCTTTGTTTGTTCGTTGATTAGATTGGTGATGTGGTCTCATCACATTGTATTTCCTTGATATTTTGGTTGCAAACAGATGGAAGAAGAGCATGCAATGATGCAGATGCAGTTTGCGTTGCACCAGATGTAAAAGCAATTGAAGTTATTAAATTCGAGTCGTTCTCCAAGTTCTCTTTCGAAAAACGATGTTGTTAGCAATGCACGAACTCTTGGTCTCATTATGGAATGGGACATGTCAGTGTTGGATTTTATCTTCTCTACGAATAAGTGACATGTAGCGACTGATGTATACGCGATATGGCATCCACGATGATCGAATTTTAGTACATTTGGTATTGTTTATAATCATAATTAAAAATAACGTTGTTACTGGTCGGTGACAGGCGGCAACGCTAAAGAGCGGACATATAGGCCATGTTGTCCTACCATTGGACAGCAGACAGCCTACCGTCCCACGGTGGCAGGCAGCCTACCGTTCCACCACCAGACGATAGCTGGCTGCCACCCCACGGCCAGATGGCAAGTGATTAAGATGGCTGATTAGCCGGCTTAATTACCGCTATAATAATTTGTTTGAATTTTAAAATATAGCAAATGAGTTTAAAAATTATGAAATTTTATGTGCAGCCTCCCGACACAACGTAATTGACTGTGTAATTTTTCAATAATTTTATCCACTCTAAATGTTGTCCAAAAATTGTATGATTTTGATATTTGTAGAAGTTGTTACATATACCAAACAATCTCAAAATTTTATAGTAAGCCTTCCGATACGGTCAACCTAATTGTGTATTTTTTAGGAATTTTATGTGGGCCAAATTTGCCATGTTAATTCATATTAATTTAATCACGAAATTAGCGATGTTCAGACATCTTTTGCAGCGCGTGACCTCTATTTTTTTTAGAATGTCATACATTATGAATATTTATAGAAGTACATGTGATAGTACAAAAATGCATCGCACGGGATACGATATGGCTCACCATCTGAACCACTGCTATTTGTCTCCCCGTGCGTGGCCTTGTCTTTCGTTGAACACGAGTATGTCCCGTGGGGTACGTCAGTCGGTCCTAAAGTTGCTTCTCGGTTCAGAGGTGGTATGAAGACCGTTCCGTTTGTTGAGTAGCCAGCGGTGGTCCTGTAGGTTGAGATACAGCAGGCTGGGTCCGGTAAGCGTCGATGTCCTCTAGCTGAGACATGTCGAACTACAAGCCGTCAACAATAACGTCGTGAACGAAGGACTCTAGAAATCCCCCTCGTGGTGCGGAGGAGCTCTCGTCTTGACCGTACGACGTGGCGTGGCCGAGAAGCTCGCTTGTTGAGTATCCAACCCTAGGTATGGTGTGAACGATGAGCTCGCTCACGTGCTAAAACCCTAATGACCGTCACCCCATGTTGAATTGGAGGCTGCAAGATGAAACGATGTTAGTCATAATAAATATTTTGGATGTACAATGTGAATTTCGTACCTCCTAGATGTATAGCGAAGATGAACAATGGGGGCGGTACTCTGTGTAGGTGGTGCAGACGTCAAAAGTGATGCATCTCGACAACGGATCTGCGGCGGAGAACGCCATGATGTTAGTGGAGCGTAAGGCCTAATAGGAAAACAAAACGTAACTTTATCGTAAGTTACCTCCTCATCGATACGGCCCGCAAATGATCGACGACTAGTACTACGACGTCGGGTAGACTTGGTAGATTGCGATGGCCGGTCAGACTCGATAGGTCGCGATGATCTGGCAGGTGAGCATGGTGCCCCCATTGGGTGCCCGATGTGCACGATGTGACCCGCCGAACGGCCGCAGCTCAGGTTATGTACTATTTTTTGGCCTGCATTTAGATGCACTTCAAAGCATTCTGCACAGTCGGTGATGTGTCCGGACTGGTGACGGTGGTCTCGGACACGCTTGTGATGCGCTGCACCCACTCCAACTAAAGTGACATACGAAATAGATTCAGTAACGACCAGTATGAATTTGAATTTCATAACTGAAACGATCAGAAATTGCAACTGTCTTACACTGTCATGCCGCCGCAAAGTGCTGTGGTGATTGATCGAGCGTTGTAGACTGTCATCGTGCGTGGTCTGCTATGCGACCGGGGTACATACCACTCCAGATACTCGTTGTACATCCAAACATCGTACGGACATTGCTCTATAACGACATCCAGGTGCGCCCTGTCCGTCCATGCCGTTGTCCACTCATGCTGCATTAGCCGCCAGTCCGTAGCATGCCGACCGCATATCACTGATCCTACGTCGAGAAGATCGGATGACCCCATATCACTGCACTTCCTGTCTTTTAGACAAGCTTTGCTCATCCATCAACAAATAAAAGATACAATTGATTAAGAACAATTTTTAGCATGAGAAACACAAAAGTTGTTTATTTATCTCTAATTAGACATGATGGTTTACATTGACATTTTTCAGCAATCATCACCACGTGAAACTGAAAACTTGTGACCAAAATTTAGAACGAAGATAAAACAGAGCATGGCACATAAATCTACAGAAGCCACTGAAATCTCCACCTTTTTAAAGTCACCCAAAAAGACCTTATTTGTTTCCTGACTCAACTTTCAGGTCACCAAGCATAACAATTGAGCATTAGGTTGAAAACATGAACATCCTTCTCATTAGTAAATACCAGAAAGCCTAGCTACTCTCGTCTGGTAAGCGAACCGAATATAATAGCAGAAGGCCTGACCAAAATTGCTTCTTCCATAAGAAATTGGAGGAAATCCAAACAAAGCAGCAGAAAAGCCTGACCAAAATTGCATCTCACCATAAGAAATTGGAGGCAATTTTTGGCTAAGAATTTCTGATCATGAGTAATTATTGTGTAAACTGGCTGATGCGTTAACACTGACGCACTTCTTATGCCAAACAAGAAGCCCCCATTAATTATAACATTTCCGGCAAAGCATATCAATGCTTTACATGTTCCTGGCTTCCTCTACTGGTAGGGTTTCTTAAACAGATAATGCCTCTTTGATGGGTCCTTGGGCTTCTTGGAAGTTCCACCCTTCCCCTTCCCAGTGCTGGATTAACACGTCACGGATGAGCATTGAGTAAATAAATAATTATGAAATCAAAACATAGAGGTGTAAATGAAACATAAGTGGGGAGAGGCAGCACCAGGGGCGGAGTCACACCCAAATTAGGATAGACTTCAGTCTGAAGTGTGAAAAAATATTTAGTGTATATCTCGGATAAATTTAGTTCAGTCTAGGTAACATTTTTATAGTTCAGCCCAAATAGTCTAGATCATTCCACTACTGAGTCCGAGACGTAACCAAATCCTGAGCAGCACTTATACTCAATGTAGACCATTCCACCCGCTCCAGAAAAGGCACTCATTGATCCAGCAGAGCGCCGTGCTTTCAGAATAGCCTTGCCATCAGAATCCTCTTCCAAGTGCTCAACACCAATCATGTCATCCCCTGCGTTCAGCACCTGATCGAAGTAGTGGAGAGAGCAATTGCACAAACAGAAACAAATAGCAAGAAACTAACAACCGGTACAGAAAACACCCACTTTGCCCAACAGGTCGAGCTGCTCATCAAGCGTGTAATAGCAGGCATCTCACGGCCGCCTCCGCCGTCCCAGCTCCTCCTCCTCATCGCCGGCCGCGGACGCGCCTTCCCAAGCTCACAAACTCTCATGTTTGTGGTGGTTTTCAGCGAGGTAGTGATGCCGGCGAGGACCATTACCGTGGCCCCGTCCTCTCCCAAGCTGTGTGGCAACAAAACATTGAGTACATGACAAATAATATTATGCATGATCACTTGCAAATACCATCAGAAGCATACTTGTGAAAACAAGAATTATGCTCTATTCAAATGGAAACAATAATCCACAAATATCAACTAAGGGCCAACCTATGAACTATCTAGTAATTCATGAAATTACTCTTCAATCAAAAGCTGAACTTGGCACGTTATCATGATGGGACATGCTAGATTGACAATTTGTTTTCCCCAACAAGTAGAATCACTCAAAATCCACTTATCAAACTGCCGCTCAATCAATCATCAGCCAAATTAAGTCATAAAAGAGCTCACGAAACTACCAATTGGGTATCGAATCAAGGCCAATCCACCAGCAAATCAGCCACAGGCCCACAATTATGGCAAGCTTCCTCAAAATTCATTCATAATTCAGTCATAAACACCACTGCACATTCAATAGACGAAACCAAATTGGCACAACACGATGTTGCCGTACTCCTAATCAAGCGAAAACAACGAATTAGTCATGATGTTGGTTTATCAGGGGGAAACGACCACTGCTCAAATAGTCAAAAGTCCACAGAAAATGAAATCCTCCCAGCCCCAGCTCGACCACTTGCGCACCCAAATTTCCCCAGAACGGCGCATCACAGTCCAAAGTCAACAATTAGATCGAAGAGAGAAAGCAACCAGCAAGTACTTGAATCACCCACGCGAATTAACTCGCCGGGTGGCAGCCGGAACAGAAGCCTATACTCCTCGCTCCTGCTCGCGAGCAACGGGCTCTGCACGATCAAACCGCACTACATCAAAAACCCAAGCAAAAATGGAAGCAGTAAGATTCCGGCAAGTCCAATTCCCATGCAAGCGTCACCCACCGAGGCATCGGACCCGGAGAGCTCCCCGGAGTGGGCGGACGTCGGGGACGACCCCGCGGACGCGTCCACAGCGGGCGGCGCCGACGCGAGCCGCCGCGGTGGGATGCCGGCGAGGGCGCGGTGGTGTCGGCGGTAGGGGAGGCGTTGGCCGGTGAATCCATGCCTACGGCGCCGAGAGGCGGGCAAGCTCGGCCGGAATTAGCGGCGGGGAGGTCGCCGGTGAGGCGGCGGTGGTGGTGGGAGAAGGGGTGGGAGGGGAAGCGGGCAGATTGGAGAGGAGGCGGGGCAGATGAGGTGAGGAGGAAGCGGGCAGATG
>JAYGGG010000291.1:0-60680 GCA_036346245.1 Bonia amplexicaulis | reverse complement strand
TTTGTGGGAAAATTCCAAAACGCCCCTAGGGGCCTTAGCCTATAAATATGAAACCACTTTGTACAAGAGATGATTGATTGCTAATAAAGAAATCGAAATCGCCCCACTATATTGTATCTCTCATTGTCTCCCAAATGTGTGATATTGGTTTGGTATTTTTCTGCCACTGCTATGATTATCTATCATTTTTTGTCATGTCAGAGAGAGAGACAGACACAGAGATAGAGACTAGCTAGTTGTTGTGCAATATATGTGTCGACTTCCGAGGACCGGTCTGGTGGTTAGTGTGTAGAGCCTTGGGAGTATAATGCCACCTATCAAAGTTGTTTCTTAAGTCTATAGTATGCAATTTTTTTCTTTAGTTTTAATTGACATTGTAACACCCCAGGACCTACATTACCTTGGGATGCCACTAAAACCACTCCACAACTAGCCAAATTACAAGATAAAATACTCTGGCAACAATTTCTAAACAAGATAGGATAAGCGGAAGCATATTCAATTAAGCGAAACAGGATAGTGATAATCAATTTAATAATTTAAATCAACCTCCAACAACCTAACCAAAAAATAGATAACAAGTTTAACACTAATAAGTTAAAGTAAACTTTGAGCTAGGTAAAAGACTAGAATCACTCTGTCTTATTACAGCATAAATCTATGATCCAAATGCATTATTGTGGTGCCGTTCTACTCTTCCCATACATGCTCAATGATCACCTACTACAGTTTAATTATCAACATTTTATTTTCCACAATGACCATGTTTATATCCTCAACCTCAAATCACCGTCAACGACGGTAAAACATTAGCAAATAAATATTGTTTGACTACTTTAAAACCTCAACCACTGCCACTACCAAAGACAATAAAGTATATTTATGTTTACCTCACTACTTTATTATTTCTCACATCCACAACTGCTATCAACAGTTACTACAAGAGAAAGAAATCTCATGCCACAATCACAACCCCTACCATACCACAAGGGACGAACCTCATTCCACGACCACAGCCACATTCCTCAAAGTACAAGTAACTTACATGAGCCAATTCCACATTACAACTATGAAGTTGTATTTATCTGTAAAATAACTTCACCACAATACATTGTATAGGTATGCAAATGATCTTTTCACAATGCAATGCATATGAATGCGTATGCTCCCTTACCCAACAAGGTAAGAGTGTGCATTGTACTACGACAATGTACAATGTTGTTCATACTATGCTCCACTGTACCCTTTCCCAGCAGGATAAGTGTCGGGACCCGGATTTCTGAATCCGGACCCTCTGTGTATTACAGCACTAGTCCCAGATCATAGCTAGTGCACACAGTCAAACAATGATGATTACATAACCAACAACGCTTTATTACAATAATAGAGAGCACAGACCAAAAGACCTCTTTATTACAAATGAGGTTTCAAGACCTCACACACACACAAAACATAAAGCACAGCGGAAGCAAAATAAACTCTGGCGAAGACCCATCAATACGCCACAGGCAATTGACTGGGGAAGCGCAACCTAGTACTCCAGAAAGCCTTCTAAGTGTATTATCTTCTAGAACTCCACTAGGATCCACTCATCATCAATAGGTCCACCAAACTCTAATAATCAATTAACTCCACAAAATTCATCCACTCTTCATGATTCAACCAAATCACCCAAAATTGATATCATGAATTGTTTATGATAAATCAACTTCTTAATCTTTTAATCTCTCCCTTTACTAGATCAATCTCTCAATACTAATTCTCCAATGATCACAAATAATCCCTTCAACAAAAATCTTTTTTACATCCAATTGCACCTTTCAATCCTAGATAATAAATCCAAGGCAAAGTTTAGACTTTTCTCATGATCTAATTATCTCCACCAAGTTCAACTTTGTATTTATTCTCTAGTCAATCCACAAAGATGACACTCTATAATTAATTGGTATCCACAAATATACCTTTTTATCTCAATCCTCTCGAATATTATCCAATCTTGCCAATTCTACATCCAATATATCACACTAGCAATAATTCTCCAAATTACCTAACTTGACATCCACTGATTAAGACAGCTTTCCCGACAAGAGTACTTTCCATAAATTTGTTGTCTTCCATATACTCTTGGTCCTCAATTATTTTCCAAACTTAGATTGCAGTGGAAGAATTGCAGCTTGCACTGTTCCGGTAACTAGGGTTTGCACAAGATAAGAGGGAAGTAGCATAGATAAGAGATCAGGGGAAACTAACAACCACTAGGAGAAGCTTAGCTAGAAATCAAAATAGTTTTTAAAGATAATTATACTACAAGTACAAAGACTTGGTACAGTACATCTAGCACACAAACAAGTAGTATATATAGCGTTCTAAAATCGTAGGACTTTACTTGGGTACTACAACTAAAGAAATACTCCTCGCTCCTTCATAATGACGCGCTTCTTCAGGTGCAACCTTATTGAGCCATCTATAGAAATTATAGAGGGAAGGGGATACAATTATCATTTCAAAAAGGAAATAAGTAGATAGAGAAGGAGGAATATCATGACGAAGGTAAGGATAGAAAGAAGAGAAAAGATGAAGATAGCACATTATTAAAATTTTATTTTATAAAATAAATTTTGAAGCTCTTCTACTAACGACCATTTTAACTAGGTCACGTCCTACAGTCAAGTTGGCTCTGATACCATCTCTGTCGGGACCCGGATTACCAAATCCAGACCCTCTGTGTATTACAGCACTAGTCCCAGATCATAGCTAGTGCACACAGTCAAACAGTGATGATTACATAACCAACAACGCTTTATTACAATAATAGAGAGCACAGACCAAAAGGCCTCTTTATTACAAATGAGGTTTCAAGACCTCACACACACACAAAACATAAAGCACAGCGGAAGCAAAATAAACTCTGGCGAAGACCCATCAATACGCCACAGGCAATTGACTGGGAAGCGCAACCTAGTACTCCAGAAAGCCTTCGTCGAATCCACACGCGAAGTAGTTGTAATCTCTTTCTTGAGCTTCATAATCCTCTGAGATTTTGTTTTAAGTGTAGCATGTGAGTACATAAAGTACTCCATAGTCTTGGAAAATGCAATAGATGCAAGGCTTAACAAAGGAAGGTTTTATGGTTCTTTTGCACAAAGCAATATTTTATTTCAAATACCATTAAATATTTTCAAGGCATCGCTTTAATAGAGTAATTGCTTTAATAGAAACTATTGACAACTTTATAGTGAAGGTTTCAACCACCAACACTAAACAACTGGCTAACCGCCAAAGTTCAAAACCACGGTTAAACCACCCACACTAAACAATCGGCTAACCGCCAAAGTTCAAAACCACGGGTTAAACCACCCACACTAAACAACTGGCTAACTGCCAAAGTTCAAGAAAACAGGTTACACCATCCACACTGGCTACACTCGCCAGGACAACTCCGAGAGTTCCAACCACTTCCGGCTTCCCAAAACTTTTATTTTAAAACCAAAAATAAAGATCTACCATGTGAAAGCATTCCTTGCCCGCCCTTGACCGTGGGCACGGCTATTCGAATAGTTTTACACTCTGCAGAGGTTGTACACTTTACCCACAAGAGACAAGTTATCTTAATAGTCAGTATGTTTCTTTAGGCATGAGACCCAGATAATTCATCACAAAGCCTTTACCTTACTCTAGTCTAGCTAGACACCACCACGAGGTTTCACCGGAGGGTTAAATCCACCAGCACGAAGCCCTCTTGCGCCATATGAGTACAAGAACCTGTCCCTCACTGTGAATAACCAGTAACCTTGGTATCCACTTTCCACTGGTGGTACCTAAACTAGTCTATTATAAGTTAATCAGCTAGGTCGTACCCATATAGACATGTGGTTGTACGGTAGTGCTCAGACTGGACAAACACAAGAGTCGGTCCTTAATTAACTAGGGCGGAACATACACTTTTCAAGATCTCGTGCTAACCGCACCAATCCAAACCAACCATCCGCCCCAGTCTAAACAATTTTCACAATTCTGTTTTATTTCACAAGAACCGTGGCAACACCAATTGCCACTTACATCTGAACAAAAGAATAGATCACTGAAATGTAATTACCATTCCAAGGTTACTAAAGTTATAAAGCATGTCTAAGCATCTTACTACCGATACAACAATTATCAAAGAATTTGTAATAATCTCAATAATTAGACAAAGGAAATCCTAGGGTGTCAAAGGTACATGGTTGTCAATGTCAAATGAGGGCATAACAATCATTGGTTTAACTATTACTTCTACAACAGAAATTATCATTTTATGTAACATAGCAATGCATTAACTTTTAAAATAATTTAAAAACATTTCTCAAACATAGGTTCAAGATGATCAAAGGAGACTTGCCTTTGTGTGCGGTGTCTTGACTTTCTTGCTGCGGGTCGACAAATTCTTCTATGACGTCGGATTCTACGCTGAAACCATTTAATACAAAAGAATAAATAAATACAAATAAAATCACAAAAATATAAAATATATACTAGAGGAAAGGTTAAGATTTTAGATGAATTTAGGAGAAAGAATCAACGGATTCGGAGTTCGAATGAGGGAGAACGAGTAATTGGAAGTTTTAGATATCACATGAAATGATAACAAAATCTGAGAATTCCTTTTTGAACAGTACGGTGCCGATTGGTTGCGAGGTGGCGGCGAACGGTCAAAATGGAACCCCAGCGATGAGGCGAAGGTGGTGACATGGGTATGGAGGCGAGGAACGGTGACAATCACCGTGCGAGGGAAAACGACAACGACAACGTGGTAGCGCCATCGACAAGTTGGAGAGATAGTACGGGTATGGAACATGGAGATGTAGGGTGAGCACAGGGTAGAACACGACATGGCAAGTCTAAGAAAAATTACGGCACAGGCTAAAACTCAACAGAGACGACGAATCGGCGTCGGGAGTCAAAAACGGTCATTTTTGCGGAAAGTTTAATTTCTGACAATTGGCTCCACGAAAAATTAAATAAAAATGATAGATAAATTTCTTGGAGGCTAGGACACGATATAACGCGAACAAAAATCAAAACGCTTACCAAAAAGTGGTGTACGCGCGAAGGTACAGTTTCAGCGTCTGGCTCGACCAGGTCGACGGAGACTCGGGGAATCTTCGAGTGAAGGCGATGGTAGCATGGCGTAGAACGCGTCGAGGCGAACTCAACGGTATAGACGGCTCGGCCAACGGGCATCGGATGGTGGCAGAACACGGCGGAGAAGACATTTGGCGTCCGGCGGGTTGGCATCGGCATTCGGGGCAAACGGAGAGGAGCTAAAGGGTGAGGTTTACGGCGAAACGAAGAGGAGAACGTCGGGAACACAATGCTCACCTCGGTTTTGATGGAACACGCGTGGTCGGCTCGCAACGAGGAGAGAAGCGACGGCGCAGTTTGACCACGGTGGTCCGGCTATGCTCCGGTGATGCTCCGGTGAAGGGGAGGGGAGCACCGCGTAGAACGCGAGAAGGCAAAGCCAACGGTGTGGTCAAAAGTGACCGGGCTCCACTGTAGACGTCGCAAAAGGCCGACGAACATCTTTCGGTTCACAAAAGTAAAATGGAGATTGTGGAGAGAAGAAAGGGAGTAGGGACTTAAAATTTTCGGGGGTGGATGAGGATTAGAAGGGGCACACGGTGCTCCCTTTCATAGGGGTAGAGGTGGACCGGAGAGGGAGATCAACGAACCAATGTCTTTCGGTGGCGGTTCGTTTTCTCGTGAAAATGCACATAAAGGAGTGGGGAAACGGTTAGGAATGGAATGCTCTTGATGAGAGGAAGTTAACGCACTTGATTTCACTAAAAACGGTTGAGAAAATCAAAAGATATAGAAGTTTGAAGAACCGCCATGGCTGCGCGTCGTGCGTCGCCCTCTGGAACCAAACGAGAAGATGAACAGTGCCGCGCGGCACTGTTCATCCTCTCTCCTCTTTCTTTTTTTTTTATTTTTGTTTGAGATTTTGAAATTGAGCTCAAATAAACTCCGAAAATTTTAAAATAAATTTCGAAACTTCCTTGAGGCTCAAAGAAGTCAAATAAAATATTTTTAGCAAATATTAATATTTAATTTTATTTTATTAAATAAGAATTCTAATTAAGATTTAGTTTAAACCAAATAAATTCAAAATTTCAAAAATTTGAAAATAGGGTATAAATGGATAGATTAGAATTTTAGATGAATTTATAAATTTTAATGGGCTCAATCGGAGTTAAACGAAAAGAACGGGTCGTCGGAAGTTTGAAAAGAGAGAAAAGAATAAACCGATTTTACGAAATTATTTTTGAACTGAAAAATCTAATTATGATGTCATCAAGGAAAATGATTTTCAAATGAATTATTTTTCTATGGAAAAGGAATTTATGACGTCAGCAAGCATTTTGATTTTCTGGCCGAATTATTTTTGTAAAGAAAAATGGTTTTATTCACTGACCGATTTTATCAGCGAGAGAGAAAAGAGAGAGAGGAAAGAGCGGACGGTCGGATGAGCGATGCGACGCAAGGAAGAAATCAAGACCGTCGGATGGAGAGCGAAGGAGTTAGGTGAAGATGGACGCACGAGATTAGATCGGGCCGCAGAGAATTAAATTTGATTTAGATTTTGAGAAAACACTAGAAAATTCAATAAAGCTCAGAAAAATATGAAATTATATCCAAAAATTCCAGGAAAATTCAAACAACTTCCTGGAGACATTTTGGACTTAATAAAAATATTTCCAACTACTGTTGGTATTTTAATTCTCATACATAAAATACTTTTTATTTTCAAAATAGATTTTAAAACTCAAGAAAAACTCAGAACACCAAATAAAGGCCAAATAAATTCAAATAATTAATTTGACATAGGATTTTACAAAAATCAAAATATCATTTTATTTAATAATATTTTAAATTTTACTTTAAATTACTTTTCAAATCTAGCTTTCTAAAAGCGTAAAATCGAGGCAAACAAAATTCAAATTTCACACAAACAAAACTCTTATTTTTATTTTAAACTAAATTAATTTTATTTTATATTTTAAATTAAAAATTTTTTTTCTCCGATTGGAATAAACAGCTGGGCTGTTACAATAAGAGTGTGCATTGTATTACGGCAATATACGATGCTGTACCAGTACGGTCGCGCCTAAGTGCGGCGACATCCACAAATGAAAATGTCATGACATGTTATGAATGATATGATAATCATAAACCACAGGAATTTAACCACGAAGGTCAACAACTTAATCATCACGAATACTTCCTCATAACCCACCTGTGTCTCATTAAGCACAATACCAATGTTTCATAAGGTCATTGCCACATAACCCACATTCGGTTCACCAAGATCATAATCCATTGATCTATAGGGAATTCTACCACATAAACCACATCATAATTATCAAAAATGATACTACCACAACCACAAGTATTCACTAAGAATACTACCACCTAGACCACAATATGCTCGTAAAGTTTTCTATCCCGCAACTATATTGGTTCATCAAAAACAATTCCGCATATCCACAATTAAACCATCAAGATCATAAACGATTGAATTCTTAAAAATACTACCATCTAGACCACATTAAGGAAGCATGTAACACTGATATAGCACCTCAAATTAAGAGAATTAATTAATGTGAATATAGAATAATTAACGAGTTAAACAGTAGCACAACTGCTACGTTTACTTGCCTCTACCGTTGAAGCGAAGCAATCACGTGTGTTCAGGAGCAAAACCACCTGTCCAAAAGTACCTCTTAGCACAATACAACAGCAATGAAAACGCATCGTAAGAAGTAAAGAAGTTGCTAAAACCCCGAACCCACACATAATCCTCTCCGCTTAACGATTCTTCAATCTACCCACTTCAGCAGCGCTGCTTAATATTTTTGTATCTTTAATAATATTAAACATTTACGGCAAATGATATATTTCTGGATTCCTCACTTAAATACCTTCACTTTTCATGCAGATCACATATTTTTATTTTGATCCTAGCAAGGTGTAACTTAATGCACAAAAGAGGACATTCTTTGTTCCGCAATGCAGGCGACCAGATTCTAACACGTCCCAACCACAGTGTAAGGATCTAAAAATTATGATTTTTATACACCAGTTATATTACTTAATTCCCTACAATTTTCTCAATTGCAACCAAAAACATAAAAAATATCTACTACCCCTAAATCACACTTGAACAGTAATCTGTCCAATCTACACCCCTAACGGACAGCGAGGTTCTCGACCCTGCTACGCCCAGATCCAGTGGCCAAAAATTCTGAAAAAAATAAGGAGATGGGTCTCGAGGTCCTCTACAATTTTGCTTTTGGGAAGATGTCAGACCCGGATTTCTCAACCCAGAATCTGCTGTGCCTTACCGCATTATTCCCTGGATCAGTAGATAATGCACACAGATACATTGCTGAATCATCTCATACATCGCTGAATTCACAAGCCATAATATTATTACATAGCATAGGTGAAGTTAGGCCTTCACAAAGGCGCAGTTATTACAGTAGGGCCAGGCAGGCCAAATATTTACATTACAAAAGTCCAACAGCGGAAGTGATACCAAGTAGGCCTTTAAACCACAAGCAAAGACTGAGGGCAAAAGTGGTCATACAAATATTACTAGGGCTCTAGCAATATCTGGATGAAGCCACACCTTAGTCTAGATGCCTAAGGTTCTAAGCACGGATTATTCGTCTTAATTCTCGGCGTGGTCTCCTCCATCTGTAGCAGTGCTTCCTCGTAGGCATACGGATCTTGAGCTCCCGAATCTGGATTGTTGGTATTGCGAGAGTGAGCACACTAACCACCGTGCTCAGCGAGTCAACACACAGAATGCAATAGGTAGCATGCAAGGCTTTTAACAAGGGAAGGCTCAGGTTAATTTGTTTGCTGAATTGTGCTTTTTGAACTATAATACTTAAAGCTCCCTAAGACCTAGCCAGTTAAATTTTAAACATGATACTTAATGACATATACATTTATTTCTATCGAATCAGAGACCATCCACCATTACATGGTCTCTGCTCCTCATACCATGCCTTCAGCGTTATAACCGCTTACTTTACCACTGGGACGACACCCAGGACAATTCAAACAAGGGCCTTTCTCTGCCCTCCTCTTTTCCCATTTCCATCCACAAAGTTTCAAATGTAACTATATCTAGTTAAGTTCCCATGTCCGCCCTTGACCGTGGGCACGGCTATTCGAATAGTTTTGACTCTGCAGAGTGTGTACACTTTACCCACATGAGATAGATCTGCTCATTGCCCCACACGGTTCCTTAGCCATGCGGTTGAGTAGACTATCACAGAGCTGTTACGATGCATTTTCCTATCAGAGTTACGACCGCTAAGGTTTCCACTTCCTCCGGGTACGACCACCCTTCCAGAAGCCCCTCTTGCGCCATCACGTCGGAGGATGTGGCCATCCTCTACCCGCCCGTGTTCACACCGACGCAACTCTTACTAAGTCGATGCAAATTAGTTAGCCCCGCCACACTTTGCCAAGATGTGGTTGTACTTGTTGTACCGTGGAGGTCATCACAAGATTCGATCCTTATGATTATCGGGCGGTTCTACCACAATCCCCTTTGTGCTATCACGGCACCACTTTATCACAATTTGTGTTATCACGGCACCATCCAACACTCACACCCTCCAACCACCCGCCCAGATAATTAAGCATGTAGGATTTTTGGGGACAGAAAGTATTCATACCAACATATAGCAGTCATCATCACAATGACTTCCCAACAAAATTCTCATATGTTTGAAAGTGATGCTTGGCGTTCTCACGCCATAAATATCTAAGCAATACTAAGCATGGCATATAGTTACGGACTTATTTTCAAAGGAGTTGTAGCATTATTACTTTTACTAGGGTGACAAGGATCACATAGCCAAACGTATTGCAAAGGATGTATACTAAACCAAGAGAACATGGGCATATATCTAAAATCTGAAATTAACATGTATTGCAACATAAATATAAGCATGCAATTTATAATACTTAAACCAAAATACTTTATTGAAAACATAGGCTCAAAATGATCAAAGAATTGACTCGCCTTGGATGCAAAGGTCGGTGTTCAGCGTGTTGGAGTCTACAGCAGCGGCAGCCTCTTCTTGGGCCTCGAAAGCTACATTTTATATCTTGAAAATTTAGATAAAATCATCACAACAATCAAATAACACAATAAAAATTTGAACAAGCTTCAAAAAAGTTGGTTCTGTTTCCATTAGGTAGCCCTTGATTTTAGATGAATTTAGAAATTGGTTTCACTAAATTTGGAGCTAAAATGAATAAGTTATACACATTTGAATACCTTCGGTTTAATTAAATCTCAAAATTAATAAAATCCGACAGCTGGGGCCCATGTCGCTGACTGGCCGCTGCAAGGCCGACACGTGGGCCCGGGCGGTAGTGGCCACGCCCGCCTGGGGCCCCGACAAAGGGGCCCGGAGGCGCGGCGGTTAGATCGAGTCGCCGACAGTGGGGCCCACATCGCCGGGAAAATAAAAGAAAGACTCAACCTCGGCGCTGCGTGAGCGGGGCTCGAACGCCGAGGAGGCGGGGGGAAGAGAGTGAGCGGCGATAGCCAAGTCGCCGAGTTTTGCTCACCCTTATAGTGGTAAATATACCCTTAAGGTATGCGTGGGGCGGCGAGGCGAGGCACCGAGGCCGAGGGAGGCGGCGGTCGTCGCCGGCGAGGTAGGCCCGACGAGGCCGGGGAGTGCCAAACGCGCTGTCGGCACCATGGTGAAGCTTCCGCCGAGTCGGGAGGGTCGGGATCACGGGAGAAGGGTCGTCGTCGTGCGGCGGCGGCGGCTCGGGGAGGCTTACGGCGCCGGCGAGCTACGGTCGTCGGCGAGCTCGGGAGATGCCGGGAAAAGCTTGGCGACGATCTGGAGATGGTGTGGGAGCAAGGAATCGAGCTCCCACAGCGAGGATCAGTGTAATCGCCGCGAGGGGCCGACGGCCGGAGTTGGGGAAGAAAGAGGATCGCCGGCACTTGGGTGGCTGCGGGGGCGATTAAGCGCGGTGGAAGGATGGGGGAAGCAGGCGATCCTTTTGAGGTGACCCACGGGCTTTATAGCCGACCGGAGTGGGTCAAGCCACGGCGGACCGCCGCGGACACGGCGGCACAAGCCAGGCGGTGCTGTCGATGCGATCATGGCGGCCGGGGTGTGGCGGGTCGTGGGCGTCGTGGGCCTTTCCCATGCCGCCCCCTCTCGGGATTCCGTAGAGCGGTCGCGCCAGGTCGTGGCGGAGAGGGGTCCAGGCGCGGAGGAGGAGGACGAAGAAAGGGAGCGCCAGCGACAGCGAGGCCCGCTTGTCGCCGAGAGAGGCGCGGCGGCGGCGATCGCGCAGCGGCGAGATAGCGCGAGGCGGCAACGTGGCGCCATCGGGACCGAACACGTGCCGGCTGCGAGGGAGGGAGGGCGGATCCGGGGGCGACGTGGGCGGATCCGGTCCGTCCACGCGTCGGCCGGGGTGGGGGTTTGGAGTTTATTTTTGATTTTGAATTTCCAGAAATGCTAGAGGGCCTAATATAACTCGGAAAAATATTAAATTACCACCAAAAATTCTAGAAAATTCACAGAAATCCCTAGAGGTATTGTTGGGTTTAAGAAAATTATTTCCCAACAAGGTGGTTATTTCATTTAATATTCTTGGGCCCACAACCGGTTCCTTTTCTTTTTCCTTTTTATTTTTCTCCTCTTTTCTTTTATAATTGGAGATATATTTACTTTGTGTAAAAGCATGCATACATATATATATATATATATATATATATATATATGTATAAACTTTTCCTACTTACTTCTAAAAATCTTACATCAAGTATTCATGCCATTGTTACTTCTTAATTCAAATATGTCTTTGGTTCTTTGAAAAATCTACTTATGTTAACTGGTGAAGTTCTCTTTAGGGATCATCTTTTCAGATTCGGATTCAAACTTAGAATTCTCTATTAATCAAACAGGTGGGCTTTTCCTTCTTTCGCATTTTATGGTTTGGGTTCTTTCCCGAACTTTTTCAGAAAAATATTTTCAAAAGCACAACTCCACACAACATATTACGGAATATTTAACAATACCTAGCTCTACAGTTCCTCTAAGTTTTCAGGATGTTACAAACCTACCCCCCTTAAAAGAATCTCGACCCCGAGATTTGGCTTAGCTAGAAAATAAAGCAGGGTAATCTCTGCAATGATCTTCACGCTTCCCAAGTGGCTTCTTTCTTCGAATGGTGACTCCACCGCACTCGCATGCGAATGGATTGGGTCCTGGTTTTCTTTTCCACTGTGTCCAGAATTTTGATGGGATATTCTTTGTAGGTTAGGTCCTTCTCGAGCTCGATTGCTTCTAACGGGGCTTTGTCTTCTGGCATACGCAAGCACTTCTTCAGCTGGGACACATGGAAGACATCGTGTACCTCAGACAGGTTTGGGGCTAAGGTTAGTTGATATGCGACCTCTCCCTTCTTGGCTACAATAGGGAATGGCTCAACGTAGCGCGGGGTGAGCTTGCCTTTGACCTTAAATCTCTTGACTCCACGCAAGGGCGACACCTTCAAGTACACGTGATCTCCGACTTCAAAACTTAGGGGCCTTCTTCTTTATCAGTAACTCTTTTGCTCGGACTGGCCGCCAAAGAACCGATCTCTAATCGATGAACTTTTCTTCTACTTGCCTCAGAGTTTTGGGACCAAACACATAGTTTTCTCCCACCTCGGACCAATGGAGTGGGGTCCGACATTTTCTGTCGTATAGAGCTTCAAAGGGGGACATCTTCAGGCTGGATTGGTAGCTGTTGTTGTAGGCAAACTCGGCATAGGGTAGACATTTATCCCATTCCTTCGAGAAGTCTAGTGCACATGCCCGGAGCATATCTTCTAATATTTGATTTACTCTTTCTGCTTGTCCATCGATGCCGGGATGGTAGCGGTCTTGAAATCTAAATGGGTACCTAGGGCTTCATGCGACTTGCCCAAAATGTGAGGTAAACGGGAACCTCGATCCGAAACAATTCCATGGTACGCCGTGCAGACACACGATGCGGGACATGTACAGCTCAGCTAACTTATCTCCCTTGTACGTTGTTTTGACGGAATGAAGTGGGCCACCTTGGTTAATCTATCAACGATGACCCGATCGAGTCATAGCGACTGTCATGGAATCCGTGATGAAGTCCATGCCAACTTCCTCCCATTTCCATTGGGGTATTTGCAGGGGCTGTAGCAATCCTGCCGGCCTTTGGTGCTCATCCTTCACTCTTTGACAGACATCACAGCAGGCGACGTGCTCAGCAATGTCCCTTTTCATACCTGGCCACCAGTAATACTGCTTCATATCTTGGTACATTTTTGTACTCCCAGGATGAAGGGAATATGCGGAGCTATGCGCTTCCCGAAGCATCAGATCCTTAAGGTCCTTTTGGTGGGGTACGAAAATACGGTTTCCGTACTTTAGAACTCCTTGATGATCCAGAGTCATTTTAGGGGCCTTCCCTTCTTCCATTGATTTCTTCAACCTCAAAACAGTTGGGTCTCCTCTCTGTGTGTCTTCTATCATTTCTTCAATACTTGTTTGATCTTCCAGGGTGGTTAGGGCTCCTTCTTCTACAATCCCTAGGTTCAGGGCTATCAGCTCTTTATATAGTTCAGGCTGGTGTTCCTGAACCATAAGGTTATTGCAGTAGGCCTTCCGACTCAGAGCGTCTGCCACTACGTTAGCTTTTCCAGGGTGGTAGTGGACACTCATGTCATAATCTTTAATCAGCTCTAGCCACCTTCTTTGCCTCAAGTTAAGGTGTGACTGGGTGAAGAAGTATTTGAGGCTCTTGTGGTCCGTGTAGATATCACAATGATTGCCAATGAGATAGTTCCTCCAGATCTTCAAGGCATGTACCACGGAAGCTAACTCCAAGTCATGGGTTGGGTAGTTGGCTTCGTGAGGGCTAAGTCACGGATGCATACGCCACAACCTTGCCTCCTTGCATCAAGACACCCCAAGCCCTTGATGTGACGATCGCAAGATACCTCAAAGTCTCGACGCACATCAGGCGAGTAACCAAAGACCGGGTGGTAGTCAATCTCTTCTTCAATTCTTGAAAACTCTCTTCACATGCCTTGGTCCAGCCAAATGCCTGCTCTTTCTTGAGCAATCGAGTCATCGGTCGGGCACCGGGAGAACCCTCAATGAACCGCCAGTAGTACCCTACTAATCCAAGAAAGCTCCTCACCTCGATCGAGGTAGGTCGCCCATTCCGCTACGGCAGAAATTTTGGCGGGGTCATCAGACACTCCTTCTGCCGATACAATATGCCCCAGGAAGCTAATGTCCTGCAACCAGAACTCGCACTTGCTGAATTTGGCATAGAGTTGATGTTCCTTCACCTTTCTAGTACCAAGCGGAGATGCTCAAGATGCTCGTCTCATGGTTTTGGAGTAGATGAGAATATCATCGATGAATACTACCACAAACTTGTCCAGTAATCCATGAAAACCTTGTTCATGAGATTCATGAAATAGGTAGGGCATTGGTCAACCCAAAAGACATAATCAGAAACTCGCATGCCCC
Organism: Bonia amplexicaulis; assembly: GCA_036346245.1. NCBI lineage: Eukaryota > Viridiplantae > Streptophyta > Magnoliopsida > Poales > Poaceae > Bonia > Bonia amplexicaulis. Next base: position 46,078 of record JAYGGG010000291.1, on the reverse strand, counting down.
ATATCTAGAAGTGAATGCAGTCTTCGGGATGTCTTCCGGCCTAATCTTCAGTTGGTGATAACCTGACCTTAAATCAATCTTGAGAATACTGTGGCTCCCCAAGCTGATCAAATAGGTCATCGATCCTAGGCAATGGGTACTTATTCTTGATAGTTACTTCATTTAGAGCCCGATAATCTACACACATCCTAGCGGTGCCATCCTTCTTCTTTACAAAGATCACCGGGATCCCCAAGGTGAGGAACTCGGCTGATAAAACCTTTGTCCCGTAGCTCATGAAGTTGCCTCTTCAATTCTTCTAGCTCATCTACGGTCATCCCGTATGGTCTCTTGGAGATAGGGCAGCACCAGCTTCAAGTTGATAACAAACTCGAGATCTCTACTTGGTGGCATACCGGCGGTTCCTGGGAAGACTTCAGTATAGTCTTGTACCACCATCATTCCTTTCAGCGGTACATCTTCACAATAATATATTTCTCGGCCCCATCTATACTGGCGGTCCACCTTTACCACAATGGTCACCACGGCACTTGGTCAACTTAACTTGCCTCAAGGCACAATCTAATATTCCTTGGTGTCTAGCTAACCACCCATCCCTAGTATAATATCCAAGGTCCGGGAGGTTAGCACGACTAAATCTGCTAGGAATATAAATCTTTCCATGACAATTGCTACCCCGGACACACTAAGGTGGTTTTAATCATCCTAACGGTGAACTAAGCACCAATGCTTTCTTCAACAGTGTACAGCGACCTAAGTTTATCCACATACCCTTTTGCTATAAATGAATGTGATACCCCAGAATCAAAAAGGACACGTGCTGGTAGTGTCTTGACAGAGAACATACCCAGTAGGACTCTAGCAGCCTCCTCAGCTTCTTCCACGGTGACATGATTAATCTTTCGATTTGGAGTCGATGCCACTGTTGGATGAGGAGCCCGATTCTCTCTATTGGTGTCAAGCTTGGCCTCGGAGGGTAGTACCCAAATTGAACTTCACCGTAGTGGTCTGCCGTTGTGGGCGGCGATAGGCGAGTGCCCTTCTCCCACAGCTGAAGCAATTGAAGGTGGTCGCAGATTTGTTCTGCGACCGCCCGAGGGGCGAGGAGTCCGAACGATGCTACCACCGGGACGAGGTGCTCTGAGATGGGGTTGTCCCTGAGAAGGGGGAATTATTGGAGAACCTTTGGATGAACCTTCCACGTGGTCGCCGAACAACCCGCTTGCTTATGCACTAGCCTCCGTGTTCTTCTTCTCATTTTCCAGACCAACGCCTTATTCACCACCGGTGAAAACTAGGAAGTCTGCGTGATGAGTCGCACACGGAGTTCTTCATTCATCCTTCAAGAACCGGTCAATTTTCTCCTCTTCATCGGCCACATCCTTGGGGCGAATGGCCACCGATTAAACTTGGTAAGATATTCATTGACAGCCACTCGCTTCAAAGTTCTGAATTCATTCTTCTTCATTCGCATTACACCAGCTGGGATGAAATTGGCCTTAAAGGCCGCCTTGAATTCTATCCAGGTTATAGTTGCTACGCTAGCTCCGGTGGGGGTATCCTCATATCCCTTGGTGGCTGTGTAATTCTCCCACCGTGCACCATACCCTTGGAGTTGATGGGTCGCAAAAGCACTTGGTCACCCTCTGCAGATTGGCCAAACGAAGCTTTCTTTCGTGTCCCACCAATCTTCCGCCTCTAGGGCTCATCGCCCGGCGAAGGTAAGGGCCAGTCCCGATGAAGTCGCCAGGTCGAGGCGTGAACGCTGGTGGGGTCTGGCGGCTGCGTAGATAGCTCGGAGTATTTGCGTTGTCGCGCCATCACTTGTGCCATGGACGGGTTAGCCGGTAGGGGTGGGAGGTTTACCCTTGATCCGGGCCTCTTCCTTCCCTTTCGCTGCGCTTCTTGATCGGCTTCCACCGCACGCATGTCCGGGTTTGATCCACTTGCGCGGTAACTCTATGGCTAGCCATCGTAATTTATTCAAGCATTCTTTAAACAACTGCTCTAATTTCAGCCCGACTAGTAGTCTATGACCATCATACAAAAGAACCAAATCCAACGTCAAACAGCAAGAAAGTTTTCAAACACAAGGCCGATTTCATTAAGCGTAGATAACACATCACATAGCCAGCTTTTTATGGCCGCACAAGCCATGCTGGGCTTTACAAACATGCACATACTTAGCGTTCATAATTATACATACACGGGACTAGAACACGGGCACACGCTACTACTAGTAAGATGGGGCATGCGCTTGCTAACACTAGCCAAACTCCAGCAAGCACTGTACTAACTGACCCTCGTACTGCCTGATGGGAACGGGGTCCCGATCTTCCAACAAGTTCGGATAAATTCGATTTGGTGAAGTCGCGACACAAATCGATCCGGCTTCGAACAACACGCCTCGAACCCCGCAATCGCAGCACCACGTCTCCTCGGTTATCAACCGTGCGCCGCCCGTTGACCTTGCCAAGAAGGCTAATCCTCGCTTGTGAATCAAGAACACAAGCAAGAACAAGGAAGAACACAACCAAATTGCAGATATATTGATGAAGCACTCGAAAATTGGGGTCTCACAAACCGATGACGGCGAAACTGTTCAAAGACAGAATTAATCTAAGCAAACCCAACCCTAATGGTGGGGTGGCGGCTGTATATAAAGGAGTAAGGGCGTGCAAAACCCTGGACGCGTCCTTAATGGACTCCAACACGATACAAAGCCGAACGGCCCAAAAGACGGTGTCACAGCACCCGACAGATTCTAGACGTCCACTTGTTTCGACGATTCCCGTTGACTCAGAAGGAATTTTGATATGAGACTAGAGCCATTGGAAAGCTTATCTTCTCAGCTTTCCATACATATGTGGAACGTCCAAAACGGAGTCCGGATACGATCTGGGCGTCCGTTTTAGTGCGGCCTGGTGCTGGACTCCGAATTGGATTCGAAGTGGGCTTGAGTTGGACATCCAACATGATTCGACCACCCTTGCTGGACTCGTGCGCCTCGTAGCCCTTCTCCAAGTACTTCTTGATCCTCTCCATGGTTCCTAATCATAATTAAATCATTAGGTAGTAATCGATTCTCAAATGAACAAAAGAAGTACTTAGGAACGAGCTCACATGTAAATTCAATTGTCGGCGCGAGCTCTAGTGATTGGTCCTTGAATATCAAGTGGAGGAGTGTTGTGTATATCCGAAGAAGTGATGTCCTCATCATCCTCCCCCTCTTGAAGCGGAGTTGTCCTCAACTCGGTCTCATCTTCTTCTCCCAAGCATGGCTTCAAATCTGAAATGTTAAAGGTGGGACTAACCCCAAACTCGGGAGGCAACTCAAGTTTATATGCATTATCATTTATCTTCTCAACTATCTTAAAAGGACCAGCAGCTCTAGGCATCAATTTTGACTTTCTTAACTCAGGAAATCTATCCTTTCGCAAGTGCAACCAAACAAAATCACCCGGTTCAAGTTTAACTTCCTTTCTACCTTTACTTCCAAGAATCCTATATTTTCATTCATCTTTTCAATGTTTGCCTTAGTAGTCTCATGCATTTTGAGAATAAAATCAGCACGCTCCTTAGCATCATTATGAACTCTCTCACTAGTAGGCAAAGGTAAAATATCAATAGGGCACGGGATTGAATCCATACACTACCTGAAAAGGACTTACCTTGGTGGTGGAGTGTTCCGCTCGATTATATGCGAACTCAACATGCGGCAAACACTCTTCCCATAGCTTTAAATTGTTCTTCAAAATAGCTCTCAACATGGTAGATAATGTGCGGTTCACCACCTCGGTTTGGCCATCGCTTTGTGGGTGACATGTCGAGAGAACAACAACTTTGTACCCAACTTGTTCCATAGAGTACGCCAAAAGTGACTCAAGAACTTGGCATCACGATCCGAAACAATAGTAGAAGGCATACCATGCAAACGAACTATCTCTTTGAAAAAGAGGTCAGAATATGAACGGCATCATCGGTTTTATGACATGGGATAAAGTGAGCCATCTTAGAAAAACGATCCACAACAACAAAAATGCTATCTCTCCCCCTCTTAGTCCTGGGCAACCCTAAAACAAAGTCCATAGAAATATCTGCCCACGGAATAGAAGGAACAGGAAGTGGCATATATAAACCATGTGGATTCAAGCGAGACTTAGCTTTTTGACATGTAGTGCAGCGAGCCACAAACCGCTCAACATCTCGCCTCATCTTTGGCCAAAAGAAGTGTGTGGTCGAACGTCCTCCGCCTTCTTAGCACCAAAATGTCCCATCAATCCGCCTCCATGCGCCTCCTGCAACAACAAAAGACGAACGGATCCAACTGGAATGCATAGGCGGTTAGCTCTAAACAAAAAACCATCATTGATCACGAATTTATTCCATGTTTGACCCTCTTTACAATGCAACAACACATCCTTAAAATCATCATCAAAAGCATATTGTTCTTTAATAGTTTCAAGACCAAAAATGCGACAATCAAGTTGAGACAACATGGTATAGCGTCGAGACAAAGCATCAAGAATCACATTATCCTTCCCTTTCTTGTGTTTAATGACATAAGGAAAAGATTCAATAAATTCAACCCACTTAGCATGTCTACGATTCAAATTGGTTTGACTACGAATATGCTTAAGTGATTCATGATCGAATGAATGACAAATTCTTTAGGCCATAAATAGTGTTGCCACGCCTCTAAAGAACGAACAAGAGCATACAATTCTTTATCATACGTGGAATAATTAAGAACAGGACCATTCAATTTTTCGCTAAAGTAGGCAACAGGTTTGCCTTCTTGCATCAAAACACCACCAATACCAATTCGCTAGCATCACATTCGAGTTCAAAAGTCTTACCAAAATTCGGAAGTTGGAGCAATGGTGCGTGCGTAAGCTTGTCCTTCAAAAGAATAAAGGACTCCTCTTGTGATGGCCCCCAATGGAACACAACTCCCTTCTTTGTCAACTCAATCAACGGTGTCGCAATGGTGCTGAATTCTTTGACAAAGCGGCGATAAAATCCTGCAAGGCCAAGAAAACTCCGACTTAGGAGACCGTGTGGGCGTGGGCCAACTCCATATCGCCTCCACCTTGGCTCTATCAACCTCAATTCCTGTGGAGTCACAACATAGCCAAGAAAAGAGACTCGATCCGTGCAAAAGGTGCACTTCTCAAGGTTACCAAACAAACGTGCATCTCTCAAAGCATTAAAAACAGCACGTAAGTGAGTCGAATGTTCATCCATGGACTTGCTATAAATCAAGATATCATCAAAGTAAACGACCACAAATTTGCCAATGAAAGGACGTAAAACCTCGCTCATTAATCTCATGAAAGTGCTAGGTGCATTAGTTAAACCAAAAGGCATGACTAACCACTCATACAAGCCGAACTTAGTTTTAAAAGCGCTTTTCATTCATCGCCAAGTTTCATTCTTATTTGGTGGTATCCACTACGCAAGTCAATCTTTGTGAAAATTATAGCACCACACAACTCATCAAGCATGTCGTCTAGCCTAGGAATAGGATGACGATACCGATAGTAATGTTGTTAATGGCTCTACAATCTACACACATACGCCAAGAACCATCTTTTTGGGAACCAAAAGAACAGAACAGACACAAGGACTAAGGCTCACGTGCGCACCCACGGTCCAAAAGGTCTTGGACTTGGCGCTGAATCTCCTTAGTCTCTTCTGGATTGGTCCTGACGCCGACGGTTTGGCAAGCTCGCCCAGAATCAAATCAATCTGTGCTCAATCCTCGAATGGGTGGAAGTCCCGAGGTATCTCATCGGAAAACATCTCTAAACTCCTGCAAAGGTTAGTGACAGAGGCGAGGCAAAGTGCAAGGCATATTATCAAGAGAAAATAAAGCATCTTTGCACACAAAAGCATAGCATGTATCATTAACATCATCAATTGCAGAAGGTCTGATTTTGTGGCAAGCATAACAGAATTTTTCAAATTGGTTACTTGCTGTTTTTCAGATTTATCATGTTCCTTTGGATCATTAGCAGCAGCTCTCGCCCTATCGGCCTCTATAATTTCAGTGGGGTCAAAGGCGAAAGTAACTTTCTTTTCTTATGCATAAAAGTGTATGTGTTACTACTACCATGGTGTAAAGCATCATTATCAAATTCCCAAGGTCGACCCAATAAAAGAGAGCATGCTTGCATGGGAACCACATCACAATCAACATGATCAACATAAGCACCAATGGAAAATGGACTCGGCATGTTTGTGTTACCTTAGCTTTTCCGTAGTCATTTAACCATTGAATATGGTATGGATGTGGATGCGGTCGCGGGTCAAGCCAAGCTTCTTGACCAAATCGAACTCACCAAGTTGTTGCAACTTCCTCCATCAATGATGACACGCACACGCCGGTTCTTGATTGCAAAGAAGGTCTGAAACAAATTATGGCGTTGAAGTTTATCGGGTTGTTGTACCCGCGTCGAGGACTCGCAGCACAACGATGCTCAGAAGCGTCACTGTGGACGCCCACCAAGGACGAGGTCATCATCACCACCGCCATTGTCGTCCGTGGCGCAGCAACATCATCATCCTCCTCGATATCCGGCGTCGATGTAGCCTCCATCTTCGTGGCGATGTATGCCCGCTGGCTAGGGCAATTCTTCCACATGACCAAGTCCATGACAGCGGTGGCAATCAATGCCGGAGGAGCGCCCGTTGAAGCCACGGAAGAAGAACTCTTGTCCGGACCCCGCAAAGAATTTTTGAAGAATCTACAAGGCGTGTCGTGGAAAGTGGCTTCGGTGGCCGCTGCCATCTTGTTCACAGGTGGTGGAGGAGAACGAAACTCAAGAAGACTTGGGCAGTCCGTGGATGTAGTCGTCATGGGTGTAGAAGGGTCGTCCGGTGCGTGCCTTAGTTGATTCTGTAGTCCTCGCAATTCTTTCTCTCGCAAGCATAGCAAGGTGGAACAACGGTTGATGTAGTAAATTCTTTATAATCAACAATGTCCTGAATTTCACGCCAGTAACCCCCGTAGAAACGACAAATCTTATCCTCCGTGTCCTCAACAACCCCACAACGCACCATACCCTTTTGAAGCTCAAAGATAATAGTCTTGAACAGAACTATCACCTTGTTCTAAGCGCTGCAATTTTTTCTTAATTCAAGTTTATATGAGGGAGGAACAAAACGACACGATAGCTTCTTTTAAGCGCTCCCATGTATCGGGTTGTAAGCGCATGGTACTTAGTTCATTCCACCGATAATAGCAAAGTCCTTAAACTCACTAGTAGCTTGTCTAACTCTATGTTGCTCGTGAACTAAGTGAGAGTTAAACTTCGCTTCACCGTCATCTCCCAATCAAGATATATTTCAGCATCATAAAGACCAGAAAAGATGGAATGGTAAACTTCACTTTAGCAAAAGGATCATCGTTACCATGACGGTTCGGTTATTACCTCCCATACCATGTCGGTTTTGTGAAGACGACGACGTAGTCGCGGCATCTTGTGTCGCCCGCCGATCAATGTTGCCATCCGCATCATACTGTGGCGTCATCATGATGATGGCCATCATTGATGTGGTAGACGTGCCTCCATTGTGTCCATCCGACCGGTGAGGTCACCATCCGCCGCCCACCCGCTCAATGCCTTCCGTGGTGTTCAATCGGGTAATGGCGGCGACGATGGTGTCCAATCTCGCGCCGAGATCAGTGAGTGAAGCGTTTTGTTTATCGAGCGCAGCTTGTAGCTGGCCGCGACTAACACACTCGTTGAAATCGACCGGTGTCCTGTCCTCTTCGCTTCTCGCCATGGTTAGGGGAAATACAGGGAAAACAAAAGGATGATCCCTATCAACTACAAAGGAAGGGAAGTGGAAACCCGCAAAGGAAGTGGCTTACCAAGCTCTTACAAGTGTGCTTACTAAAGCAATGGATGGTACAACCGGTGGTCGGTTCGTGATACCTTGTCGAGCGTGGCACGATTGCAAGGTCAAAACTGCTATCCGTAGTAGATATATGGAGTTTGAAGGCCAAATATGTCGTGGAACACAAATCAATAACAGATAGTAATGCTGAATAAATGTCCAAAGTATGGTCCTAGTTGCTGGCCTAAATGTGTCCTATATCAAGTATGAGATGATGAACAAGGAGTCACGAACAGAATATGAAAGCAACGACAGCAACAAAGATGGCCAGGCACTGAGAAGCTCAATTCAGCATAAGCACAAAACAAATAAATTGTTGGCACCTAAAACTGTGCTCTGTTTTCTCTTTTTTTTTCTTCTTTTTTTTTGTTTGCGGCTATGGATAGCACTCTTTCTCTCTACTATAGCCAAAATTTTTCTTTTTTGTATTTTTTATATTTTTTCACAGAGCGAGATCACGTAAATAGGAACCACACAAAGTTGCAACTCAATCGGATGTAAGGAGTGGCCTACAGAAATTAATGAATGTGCTGCAAAATCGGTGATTCGCTTTTGAGCGCGAGTACTACACTTTCGGTGCCGAATTTCGAAAATAAATTGTCGAACCCGATTCGGATGTAAAATTTAATTTCACCCAATTTCAAAAAAGCAACCGATTTCGAGTCCGATGCAAAAGTTATGGCCGTTTGAAGATGGACCTCCAAGTTATGGTTGCTGTGGGGGTGAAAACGAAGATCGGGTGGAGGGAATTTGTGGAACTGCATGGCGGAAGCTCGGAAAGGTGGGGATGATTTGATGTGATCACGAGACGTGATGGATGACGAAACAGAGGGTTAACAGAGGGTGGGATATGGGTGGAAAACAAAAACAGAGGGTGGAAAACGCGATGGGTGACGGCTAGGGTTTGAAGGGTGGTAGCGGAAGGAATACAACTCGAACAAAACACGATCTAAACCAGCAACACAACTCGACTAAGGACACAAACTCAACACTACGGACTCGAATCAACTTGTGCAAAGGCTAAACGAGATCTACGACAGAAACAACCTATGACTACAATTTTTGTAGGGCTTTTCATGGACTCTAGGACGAAACCGAAAATAACAAAGGAGGGGTAACTCAACCTCGAGGAACACCAAGCTCGATTACCACTTGATGGGAACGGGTCCCGATCTTCCAACAGGTTCGGATAAATTCGATTTGGTGAAGTCGCGACACAAATCGATCCGGCTCCGAACAACACGCCTCGAACCCCGCAATCGCAGCACCACGCTCTCAGTTATCAACCGTGCGCTGCCCGGTTGACCTTGCCAAGAAGGCTAATCCTGCTCGCGAATCAAGAACACAAGCAAGAACAAGGAAGAACACAACCAAATTGCAGATATATTGATGAAGCACTCGAAAATTGGGGTCTCACAAACCGATGACGGCGAAACTGTTCAAAGACAGAATTAATCTAAGCAAAACCCAACCCTAATGGTGGGGTGGCGGCTGTATATAAAGGAGTAAGGGCGTGCAAAACCCTGGACGCCGTCCTTAATGGACTCCAACACGATACAAAGCCGAACGGCCCAAAAGACGGTGTCACAGCACCCTGACAGATTCTAGATGTCCACTTGTTTCGACGATTCCCGTTGACTCAGAAGGAATTTTGATATGAGACCAGAGCCATTGGAAAGCTTATCTTCTCAGCTTTCCATACATATGTGGAACGTCCAAAACGGAGTCCGGATGCGATCTGGGCGTCCGCTTTAGTGCGGCCTGGTCCTGGACCCGAATTGGATTCGAAGTGGGCTTGAGTTGGACATCCAACATGATTCGACCACCCTTGCTGGACTCGTGCGCCTCGTAGCCCTTCTCCAAGTACTTCTTGATCCTCTCCATGGTTCCTAATCATAATTAAATCATTAGGTAGTAATCGATTCTCAAATGAACAAAAAGAAGTACTTAGGAACGATCTCACATGTAAATTCAATTGTCGGGCGCGAGCTCTAGTGATTGGTCCTTGAATATCAAGTGGAGGAGTGTTGTGTATATCCGAAGAAGTGATGTCCTCATCACTGCCTACTCCTCCATGTCGCCAACACTGGGACTGGAGGGGTATAGTCCGTACACTGGGAACGGGACCTGCTACCACTAAACTCAGACGGGTCGGTGTCGGAGTGGGAGCGTGAACGGCTGTGTCGAGTCTCTCCTGCCAGAGCGGACCGAGGCCTCGGGGTGCACGCTCTGCGTCGTGTGAGCTCGTGCGAGTCCCCTGGAACCTGGCGGAGGTGCTGGAACTGGGGTCGGTGTAGGCGTCTGCGAGTCTCGGGCGCGGCAAGGCCGCCTCGCTTTGGCTCTGCCAAGGCCCGCTGCAGACCGGGCGAGCTGCTCGCAAGGAGTCCACCTCGATGTGGCGTGCGAGGAGGCGCCCCGGCGCGGTGATCTCCTCCTGTGCCACCACATGGGCTGTACCCATGGCCCGAGTGAGGTCCACCGTGTGTAAGCCTCGGTCGCCCTCCAACTCGCCACCGGTCCCGCCATACCGGGCGTGCTCGTCCGCAGAGGGTGGTAGGTGAAAGGAGACTCTAGCACCAGCGTCGCGTGGATGTCGCAAAGTCGGGCCGCGGCCAGACGAGCGGCATCCTGTAGTGCTGCTGCCACTAGGCTCCTCCGGTGGGTAGTTTGAAACACGTGAGACTGGTCTCCCTCGCGCCGGGGGTAGATGAAGATCTCCACCAACCAGGACTCGTCTCCTCCTATCCTGGTCCTCCGACCGCGGTAGATGGGCGCCCTCGTAGCCAAGTAATGGAGTAGTTTATGGTATATCCAAAACTCTCCTCACGCACTCCGTGAGCGAAGAAGTCCCAGTGTCCAACGCCTGCAGCCCCGACATCTATAATTAAATAATATCGTTAGTAATTTTCAAAATATCAACCGAAAAGTAGAATGTAGTAGAGCTAGGAAGGATGCGGAAGAAATGTTACGCTATATTTTTAAGAAACTCATTTTATACATTTTTCAATATACGCAAGCCTAAATACTAACGACCACCTAAGGTTTTTACCCTACATCAGTATGCTCGATACTAGCTCGCTGCACCCGAATTTGTCAATCCGAATCTGTCAGCCTCACCGCATTATTCCCGGATCAAGAGATAATGCACACGATACATTGTCAATCATCTCATACATCGTGAATTCACAAGCCATAATATTATTACATAGTATAGGTGAAGTTAGGCCTTCACAAAGGCGCGATTATTACAGAGAGGGCTGTGCAGCCAAATATTTACATTACAAAGTCCAACAATGGAAGTGATACCAAGTAGGCCTTTAAACCACAAGCAAAGATCGAGGGCAAAGTGGTCATACAAATATTACTAGGGCTCTAGCAATATCTGGATGAAGCCACACCTTAGTCTAGATGCCTAAGGTTCTAAGCGCGGATTATTCGCCTTAATTCTGCGTGGTCTCCTCCATCCAGTAGCAAGCTTCCTCGTAGGCATACGGATCTTGAGCTCCCGAACTGGATTGTTGGTATTGCAGAGTGAGCACACTAACCACCGTGCTCACGAGTCAACACACGTAATGCAATAGGTAGCATGCAAGGCTTTTAACAAGGGAAGGCTCGAGTTAATTTGTTTGTCGAATTGTGCTTTTGAACTATAATACTTAAAGCTCCCTAAGACCTAGCCGCTTAAATTTTAAACATGATACTTAATGACATATACATTTATTTCTATCGAATCGAGACCATCCACCATTACATGGTCTCGCTCCTCATACCATGCCTTCACGTTATAACCGCTTACTTTACCACGGGACGACACCGTGACAATTCAAACAAGGGCCTTTCTCTCGCTCCTCTTTTCCCATTTCCATCCACAGAGTTTTTGAAACAAAACTATATCTAGTTAAGTTCCCATGTCCGCCCTTGACCGTGGGCACGACTATTCGAATAGTTTTGACTCTGCAGAGTGTGTACACTTTACCCACATGAGATAGATCTGCTCATTGCCCCACACGGTTCCTTAGCCATGCGGTTGAGTAGACTATCACGTAGTCACACGATGCATTTTCCTAGCGAGTTACGACCGCTAAGGTTTCCACTTCCTCCTGCACGACCACCCTTCCGAAGCCCCTCTTGCGCCATCACGTCGGAGGATGTGGCCATCCTCTACCCGCCCGTGTTCACACCGACGCAACTCTTACTAAGTCGATGCAAATTAGTTAGCCCTGCCTACACTTTGCCAAAGATGTGGTTGTACTTGTTGTACCGTGGAGGTCATCACAAGATTCGGTCCTTATCAGCTATCTCGGGCGGTTCTACCACAATCCCTTTGTGCTATCACGGCACCACTTTATCACAATTTGTGTTATCACGGCACCATCCAACACTCACACCTCCAACCACCCGCCCGATAATTAAGCATGTAGGATTTTTGGGGACAGAAAGTATTCATACCAACATATAGCAGTCATCATCACAATGACTTCCCAACAAAATTCTCATATGTTTGAAAGTGATGCTTGGGCGTTCTCACGCCCATAAATATCTAAGCAATACTAAGCATGGCATATAGTTACGGACTTATTTTCAAAGGAGTTGTAGCATTATTACTTTTACTAGGGTGACAAGGATCACATAGCCAAACGTATTGCAAAGGATGCATACTAAACCAAGAGAACATGGACATATATCTAAAATCTGAAATTAACATGTATTGCAACATAAATATAAGCATGCAATTTATAATACTTAAACCAAAATACTTTATTGAAAACATAGGCTCAAAATGATCAAAGCATTGACTCGCCTTGGATGCAAAGGTCGGGGTTCGGGGTGTTGGATCTACAGCAGTGGCAGCTTCCTCTTCTTGGGCCTCGAAAGCTACGTTTTATATGCGCGAAAATTTAGATAAAAATCATCACAACAATGAAATAACACAATAAAAATTTGAACAAGCTTCAAAATGTTGGTTCTGGTTCCATTAGGTAGCCCTTGATTTTAGATGAATTTAGAAATTGGTTTCACTAAATTTGGAGCTAAAATGAATAAGTTATACACATTTGAATACCTCCGGTTTAATTAAATCTCAAAATTAATAAAATCGACACCGGGGCCCACTGCCAAGATCAAGCGCTTCGGGGCCGACACGGGGGCCCGGGCGGCAGAGCTCACGCCTGCCCGCGGGCTCGACAAAGGGGCCCGGAGGCGGACGGATGTGTGAGTCACGACAGTGGGGCCCACCGCCACGGAGAAAATAAAGAAAGGCTCAACCTCGGGCGCCACGTGAGCGGGGCTCGAACGCGCCGAGGGAGCCAGGGGAGAGAGTGAGCAGCGATAGCCAAGTCGCCGCCGAGTTTTGCTCACCCTTATAGGGGTAAATATACCCTTAAGGTATGCGTGGAGGCGGCGAGGCGAGGCACCGAGGCCGAGGGAGCCGGCGGTCGTCGCCGGCGAGGTAGGCCCGACGAGGCCGGAGTGCCAAACGCTGTTCGGCACCGCGGTGAAGCTTCCGCCGAGTCGGGAGGGTCGGGATCGTCGGAGAAGGGCCGCCGTCGTGCGCGGCGGTGGCTCGGGAGGCTTACTGGCCGGCGAGTTACGGTCGTTGGCGAGCTCGGGAGATGCTGGGAAAAGCTTGGCAACGATCCGAGATGGTGTGGGAGCAAGGAATCGAGCTCCCACAATGAGGATCGCAGTAATCGCCGCGAGGGCCGACGGCCGAGTTGGGGAAGAAAGAGGATTGCCGGCACTTGGGTAGTCATGGCGATTAAGCCGGTGGAAGGATGGGGAAGCAGGCGATCTTTTGAGGTGACCCACGGGCTTTATAGCCGACCGGAGGGGCCACCACCGGACCTGTCGCAGACACGGGCGTGCCGCCGCGGTGGCGGTGTCGCCGCCACCACGGCCAGGTGGGGGTGTGGCGGTCGTGGGCCTTCCCATGCCGCTGCCCCTCTCGGGATTCCCGCAGAGCGGTCGCGCCAGTCATGGCGAGGGGGCGTCACGGAGGAGGAAGAAAGGGGAGCGCCACCGACAGCGGGCCCGCTTGTCACGAGAGGCGGGGCGACTGCCACGGGCGGTCGAGATAGCTTGAGGCGGCAACGTGGCGCCATCGGGACCGAACATGTGCCGGCTGCGAGGGAGGGAGGGCGGATCCGGGCGACGTATGAAAATCCCTAATCGGGAATCTATTTGCTAATCCCCTAACAATTTTAGGCTAAGAACCATAAATTCAGCAATAACAGAGGGATTTGAGATGAGGAAGAGTTACCTAGGTGATCCCTTAGGATCACCCCTTTCTTTCCTCCTCTTCTTCTCCTCCTTCTTCTTCTTCCTTCTCTTCCCTATCTTCTTCTTCCTTCTCTTTCTCCTTTCCATCAATGGGCAGCACTGTGTGGGGGTTGGAGGCGCAATTCCTAGGAGGGGTGCGGCTAGGGGGTGGAGGAAGGGGTCGCGGCTAGGGGTGGAAATAGGGAGGCGCTAGGGTTTTTGTGGCGGGGAGGGGTGCGGCCACCCCTTGGGCCTAAGGCCCAAGGCGGTCGCCCACTCTCCAGCGCATCCACTCGAGTTATTTATTTATTTATTTAATTATTTTATTCATTTTATGCTATTCCACAATTTTTATTTTCCCTTCCCGCGATTTATCCAAAAACCGACGACTCCGCGATTACTTTAAAAACCTACGCCGTATCGACGATCAGGATATTACATTCGCCCCACCTAAAAAGGATTCGTCCTCGAATCTAGCTGCTCAAACCACAAATCAAGAGAACAATCAAGGAAAGAACAACCAAAGGATAGATCATCCCAAGGATAGAACATCCCAAGGAACAAAAACTACGGGTTCTCACCCGCCTCGAAGAATTCGGGTCTTTCTTCTACATTTGAACTTCAAGCTCCCACGTCACATTTTGCTCGAACTGATTCGTCAAGTGGGCCTCCACATACCTGGTGGCCCTCTTCCTCATGACCAACTTCGATGAGTCCACAACACGCGCCGGTCAACGCCGAGCACACCCGCAACTTTTCTGTTGGCTCTGAGCGGCCAACAGATCCTGCCGTTCTCGCAAAATTCTCCGCCACAACTATCAGGCCACTATCTAGTACCATCCTCCTTCTTAAAATATTTTCCTCTATATATTATAATCAGGATAATACATTGTACCCCTTTTAAAGAATTCGACCACAAATTTCACTCATAACATTTTAGTCGAAGCACAAACAATAAATTTTACAAATGTAACCCAACCGCAAGAATAATAAAGGATTCTCAAGCAACACACTAGAACCAGCTTTCCTTCAAAGAACCACGACCCAAATCAAAGAATTTACCACAAAACCTTTTACACTCTCCAAATAGACATTTGGAGAATCCACATTACATAAGCCAAGAGTGAAAATCACTCGACAGACCAAAACAATCATTTTCTTTTCCTAACTGGAAAAGACTACGCCTCAACATAAAACAACTCAATTTGCAGATGACCTCTGCCATAAACACACAGTTTAAATAAGAATCAAGAGATCATATTACTGCTCGAGATATCATTAATTTCTCAATTCATTCCCTTTGAAAAATTTAACTTTCTTGAACCAAGGATTTCCAAATCATCGCCCAACACACCAACTCATTTATCTTAAGTTGGCAACTTCGACAATGCGCTCAAACTGAGTACATCATCCACACCCTTGCAGAGAGACTCTACTGTCTCCACAAAACACATTCTAGCCAAACCCTCGACCAATGGAATTACTTTGACAGATAATTCCTACAGCACCTCAATCCCTTAAGGATAACAACTCGAAATTGATATCACACCCACACATACTCATTTACTGCACCCCAAGGATGCTATTCCGATCATCATACTATTTGGATTCCACTCTGATCCACTATTCCCACACAGAGACGTTGAGCCTCTAAGGCTCTAGCATAACAAAAGGTAAACCTCCAACTCAGCTTTCAAAACTCCAACAACTCCCCGTATAAAGATAGGGAAATCCTCAGGTGAAAACCCAACTATTCCATAATTTACACACAATCAATTGTTAACATCAACAAATTATTTAGCTCCAAAACAAACATTCTATTTAAATCAAATCCTTCCCAAGGATTATCTTACAAAAACAATATTTCATCCAATGTACCATAAATATCGTGATATTTATGGCTTCCGCAAAAAACATCTACCAGACCACCATTATCCAGTTGCCATCACGCAACAAAAAAACCTCACAACTCAAATTAGTTACCCTTTTCTTAGAAGAAGAGGTAAGAAGAAATAAATTCCAGCACATAGAAAATCGCTATCAATTGTATTAACAACAAGATAAAATACTCTTTGCAAGAGTCATCATTTCCTCTTACTCCTTCATATTTTTCCAAAAGGAACACCATAAATCACTTCATCATGTTCTTATTATCTAAGTAAGATTCCAACTACTTAATCTAGGAAAACCTAGTGCATAAGCCACCATAATAAAACAAAGCTCTTAAACAAGATGATACTAGAACATGACAATCTCACAAAATATACTAGTATAAATCTCTTATTAGATTTCATATATTCAATTCTTATTGATGCTCAGCTCTAATTTAGCACAAATTGATTGTACTCTTGTCATTACTGGCAATAATTGATTATTATTTTGTCATAACAGCATTCCTGATCCTAACTCCGTTTTGCAATCATAAAACAATCATGAGCATAGATTCAATATCCCACCTTACGTTCAGAAATTAGAACGAAATAACTTTAAACTTCAATAATACCAGCTTTGTAAGATAAGATTCTAAAGTCAATACATCAACCTTCATCTATTTCTTTATACATGTGTCAATAATTTAACATGGCATAAGTTACATGAATTTAGCAGTTCTACATCCTCAACAAGTATGTAACGAGAGGACATATTAAATGTTAAAATTACCAAGGCAATATTCCAACATAAAGCTTTGATTTTTTATTCAAAAAAAGTCAAACGAATAAATGAGCCATGTTTTTCAATAAGAAAGATAGAAACAACAATAAAATATCCATCTCGCAACATAACACTACTCACGAGCAACAAAGCAACTCATCACAAAAAAAGAAACAATATTTGTCTCAAGGACAATTAAAGGACTACTGGCACTCAACAACTGCAATGAACCGCTATCTCAAGAGAAATTCCTTAACCGCAATAGGCCAAGAATTGGCCAAAATCAACTCAAGGAAGATAACAACTTTTCTAAAGAAACTCACTCACAACATCTGCAACTAAGTTACCTAAGGTAACTACATCGCTATCCCCCTACTGCGAACAGTGGTATAATTTGGCAATGCCAAGGCAACAACTACAACCTCTACATCTTATCATTAACTATCCTCACTCATAACAGTCATACGAGCAAATCATAATCACACAAGATCATCTCATAACGTAAATCATCAATACAACATGTCAAAAGCATAAATGCAATGCTTGACTCATCCCATCCCATCAGGCACCAAAGGTGTTAATTTAATAATTTAATTACCGAGACCGAACGCAGACTGATACCAACTGTAACACCCTAGGACCCACATTACCCTGGGATGCCACTAAAACCACTCCACAACTAGCCAAATTGCAAGATAAAATAATCTAGCAACAATTCCTAAACAACATAGGATAAGCAAAAGCATATTCAATTAAGCGAAACAGGATAGTGATAATCAATTTAATAATATAAATCAACCTCCAACAACCTAACCAAAGAATAGATCACAAGTTTAATACTAATAAGTTAAAGTAAATTTTGACGAGATAGCTAGGCAAAAGACTAGAATCACTTTGTCTTTATTACAGCATAAATTTATGATTCAAGTGCATTATTGTGGTGCCGCTCTACCCTTCCCATGCATGCTCAATGATCACCTGTAGGGGGAAAACAAGGGTGAGATAAAAATCTCAACAAGCAAACTGTTTAACAGGCTAATTAAACTACTACAGTTTAATCATCAACATTTTATTTTCCATAATGACCACGTTTATATCCTCAACCTCAAATCACCGTCAACGACGGTAAAATATTAGCAAATATATCTTGTTTGACTACTTTAAAACCTCAACCACTACCACTACCAAAGACAATAAAGCATATTTATGTTTACGTCACTACTTTATTATTTCTCACATCCACAACTGCTATCAATAGTTACTACAAGAGAAAGAAATCTCATGCCATAATCACAACCCCTACCATACCACAAGGGACGAACCCCATTCCACGACCACAGCCACATTCCTCATACCACAAGTAACTCATATGAGCCAATTCCACATTACAACATGAAGTGTATTTGTCTGCAAAATAACTTCACCACAATACATTGCATAGTACCCTCAAAAAAATACACTAGCTTCTTAAAACCAGAAAAAGATGGATTGTTTTGCGAAAGAATCTTTGGATGCTCCACTGCACCCTTACCCAACAAGGTAAGAGTGTGCATTGTACTACGGCAATGTACAATGTTGTTCATGCTATGCTCCACCGCACCATTTACCAGCAGGATAAGAGTGTGCATCGTATTACGACAATATACGATGATGTACTGTTACGGTCGCGGCTAAGTGCGGCGACATCTACAAATGCAAATGTCATGACTTGTTATAAATGATATGATAATCATAAACCACAAGAATTTAACCACGAAGGTCAACAACTTAATCATCACGAATACTTCCTCATAACCCACATGTGTCTCATTAAGCACAATACCATTGTTTCATAAGGTCATTGCCACATAACCCACATTCGGTTCACTTGATCTATAGGGAATTCTACCACATAGACCACATCATAATCATGAAGAATGATACCACCACAACCACAAGTATTCACTAA
Organism: Bonia amplexicaulis; assembly: GCA_036346245.1. Taxonomy (NCBI): domain Eukaryota; kingdom Viridiplantae; phylum Streptophyta; class Magnoliopsida; order Poales; family Poaceae; genus Bonia; species Bonia amplexicaulis. The sequence goes on along the minus strand of JAYGGG010000291.1, from coordinate 27,315 downwards.
GAATACTACCACCTAGACCACAATATGCTCGTAAAGTTTTCTATCCCACAACTATATTGGTTCATCAAGAATAATTCCGCATATCCACAATTAAACCATCAAGATCATAAACAGTTGAATTCTTACAAATACTATCATCTGGACCACATTAAGAAAGCATGTAACACTGACATAGCACCTCAAATTTAGAGAATTAATTAATGTGAATGTAGAATAATTACGAGTTAAACAGTAGCACAACCGCTACGTTTACTTGCCTCTACCGTTGAAGCGAAGCAATCAAGTGCGATCAGGAGCAAAACCACATGTCCAAAAGTACCTCTCAGCACAATACAATAGCAATGAAAATGCATCTTAAGAAGTAAAGACGTCGCTAAAACCCCGAACCCACACATAATCCTCTCCGCTTAACGATTCTTCAATCTACCCACTGCAGCAGCGCTGCTTAATATTTTTGTATCTTTAACAATATTAAGGCATTTACAGAAAATGATATATTACTGGATTCCTCACTTAAATACCTTCACTTTTTATGTATATCACATATTTTTATTTTGATCCTAGCAAGGTGTAACTTAATGCGCAAAATGAGGATGTTCTCTGCTCGCAACTGGTAGCCAGATTCTAACGCGTCCCAACCATAGTGTAAGGATCTAAAAATTATGATTTTTATACATCAGTTAGATTACTGAATCCCCTATAATTTTCTCAATTGCAACCAAAATCATAAAAATCATCTACTACCCCTAAATCACACTTGAACAACAATTTATCCCAATCTGCACCCCTGACGGACAGCGAGGTTCCTAACTCTGCTACGCCCAGATCCCATGGCAAAACATTCTGAAAAAATACAGGAGATGGCTATTGACATCCTCTACGATTTCCCTTTTTGGAAGACCCACAAAAACAATAGTTTCATAGGTTTAAACTGTGCAAATAGACGCGCTGCGCGAATTGATCTACAGACAGACAACAGGAAATCTCTAATCGGGGAATCTATTTGCTAATCCCCCAATAATTCTTACGCTAAGAACCCTAAATTCAGCAATAACAGAGGGATTTGAGATGAGGGAGAGTTACCTAGGGGATCCCTTAGGATCACCCCTCTTCTTTCCTTCTCTTCTTCTCCTCCTTCTCTTCTTCTTTCTTCTCTTCCCTTTTTTCTTCTTTCTTCTCTTCTCCTTTGCATCAATGGGCAGCAGCTGTGTGTGTGTGGGCGGGGGGGTGGAGGCGCAATTCCGGGAGGGTGTGGCCAAGGGGTGGAGGAAGGGTGGTGGTGGCTAGGGGGAATAGGGAGGCGCTAGGGTTTTTGGGGAGGGGTGCGCCAACACGTAAACAAAGGGATATCATAGTTCTTTCCATCTACCATCTTCTTTATCTTATAAATTGGCTAGGTTCTTTTGGGCTTCGTGCTTATGGTCTCTTCAAGCGGTGGGTCTTTACAAGGCGGGGTCTACAAGTCGATTGTACCAGACTCTATACCGACTTCGATTATACTGATCAAAATCGCATGTGGCTATCTATCTCTTCATACTCTCTCTTGCGAACAGCTAGAATTCAACAGCCAATAACCAAAAGTCATAAGGCATAACCCAAAAGAACTCGCTTGTTAACGCCCTTAATAAAAGTACACTAATCTTAAAATAAACGAAAAGGTAAGTAACATCTATCTACCATTTATTATGCTTTAAAAATTGTGCAAATCTCTATTGAGAGAAGCGTAGAAGCACCTCCCTAAAATAAAACGGAGGGAATACAATATTAGTCACATCTAAGTTACAATTGCCCAGTGGATATAATGCGCTAACTACTATTAGCATTTTGTCTGGAGGCTTTCTCCAATTGCGTGTCTGTCTCCTTCTAGATTGATAAATGTCTCTCAAACGTGGCTATATATGTCCAGTTTGTCCATGTTTATTATTAATTAACACATGCCCTGCAGTCAAGATAACACAGGTGAGCTTTTCTTTATGGAACTTCATCGTATTTTTGTTCAACATGGTTCAAATCAATTTCCATTACTTAATTCTGAACTTTCCAATCTATGTACTTCTATGTAGAATACAGAAAGATGAAGGCCTCGATGGTGGTGGTGTTCATTATGACGGCGATGCTGATGATGTTAACAATTGCTTACTCTGGTAGCGCAATTTCTCATGGAATGAAGGCCGAAGAAGCCACCTCGGTTGCAAGTTCTCATGGAATGAAGGCCGAAGAAGCCAGCTCGGTTGCAAGCAATGGAGGAAGCAGCTTTACAAGTGGCATAGCTCATGGAAGGAAGCTGATGTCAGATGCAGCCGGTACCAATTCACCCAGCGTCTCCGGTACTGATTCGAATCACTTCATGACTGCCAAAGAGTACAGGAACTACATGAGCCAGTTTCCCCATCATCCGTGAACGCGAGTTTACATCTGTGTGTGCTTGCTATATATGCCTAAATATATGTTGATTTGTCTGTATTTGTCTGCATGGATGTCGATTTGTCTAATATGTTGCAAGTCTGGTAACTTATCTTAACTCCAAGGTCTCATCCAAATAATCTCCTGGGCTGCATGAAATGCTCTGTAATGCATGTACTGTAAGTTGCTGAATCAATACTAAGACCATAATAAATTTGTGTGCATATGCTGCTTGGGGAAGTTATGACAAGATCTATGATCAGTTAAACAGTGAATAATAAATATTCTGAGGACATTAATTCTGTGATATCAATACGTTTGCGCATTTTTTTCTATTTTGGTGAAATTTCCAAATTAGCGCTTTATTCACCTGGATGTGTTACTGTACGAGGAATACTCTCTACACTATACATCATTGTGTCAAACAATTAGCATTCAGCATAAAAAGATCAAACTAACTTGAGATTATGTAAGGAAATTTATTCTGCATGCATGTCCATTAGAATTTCTTCATGAAATTAAGATATGTTATGCAAGGAGGTTTACATCGTCAATACAGTCATTGCCCAAATTATCAAATTAAAGGTACATTCATTATTTTGACGTACACTAATCTTATTACTTAGTCTTCTGCATCGTCTCAGAGCTAGAAGGAATATACACAGCAAGCCTATGATTCCATTTACCTTTTATCACTGAACCCCATCCCAATGCTAGGTAGTCATCTGTGTCACATTTTGCAATTATACATGCAATGACCTATGACGTTCTTGTCTGAAGAATAAAGCTTTCATTCTCCATGCATTCAGCACTCGCTTTGCTGCCATATTCTGCTCGCTTTAACATTCACTTTGTATATGTCATGCTACGCTGTGCTCCTGGCAAGACAGTCAGCTGCATGCTATCTAACTACTCTTGTCTACTTCATTTGTATGTGTTTGACATGTACCTAGATCAGCTCGATCATAAATCAAGAATCATTGTGAAGACTCAAACAAGTCTTGCAGTCACTGTTCGTTAACGGCAAGCTGTGCATTCCGCTAAGTTTCAGGGTACAGTTTTTACAGCTTGGTTTCCCCATATTCCTACTAGCTACCCGCGCCCACTGGATGCATGGAACGAGAAGCGAGAGAAGCATTAGTGCTAGAGTTACTGAATTATATTATATTACATGAAAGTTTAATTTGTGGTGACTTATGAGATAATTAATAGGTGTAATAATTTGGTTTTGTCCACGAGTTTACACTAGAACCATTGCCACATAGAAAAATGGGACGCAAAGGCTATGAATGAGAACAGGAGTTTGGGAAACCCTATACATGCCATTAATTAATTTTCTTCAAACTGCTCAGTATTAAGCACAGTTACAAGTGAGGTGAATACAAATTGGTGATATAAGTGACATACATTTGCAAACAATTTTCGATATTGCAGGAAAAATCATCTGAGAATATTAATACGCAAGCAATAGGTTGGCAGTTGTAAACAAGTTCTATGTACTCATATGATTCGATTTGATATCTTGTAATCAGACATATTTCAATTTCGACGCCACGATATATTATTTTATGTTATATGCAAAAGATTGAGTTCCTCGGGTCGGCAATTCATGCTTTGAACAGACAGGAAAGTAGAGCTATAGACTAGATCTATTTTACTAGACAAAGCAAGGAAATCATGATTTCATATTGTATGGAGTGGAGGCAACAACTGGTACTTTTCAGGAGGGATCTCTGATAAAACAATTCCTACGTGTGAAACATGAAATAATACTAGATAGGCTTGTGAAAAGTGTGGTGATTTGTTTTTATTTGTGGCACAAAAGTAAATAATCGACGTACATGTTCAATGGTTTGTTATTTCTCGGTTAACTTATGCAATGTAATTTCATTTGACAAAACATTGCGGTAATCCATCTTGAACAAAGTTAGCATTTTTCTGTACCATTTGACAGAAAGAGTGTGTTTGGTAAACGTGCCATTCAGTTATTTTCCATGTTATTGGTGATCATTCACTTAATCATGTATTAGACGTGTCAATAATTATTGGTTCTGCGCCTGCAATTCTTACCGCTTAATAATGCGCACAATCGAGATCCACTACACTAGTTGCGCAATGGTTATCTTTGTCTTTGGACAACAATAATGATTCCTTGCAGCTACTATCTTTTACATGGACAGACACTAAAGTCATGAAATATAAAATAAAAAGTAAACTGAAAACATAATGATAAAATATGAAAACTAAAATATAGACACATGGATCGGATAAGTATATGTCTATATATGTATATGTATATATATGTATATGTATGTATGCTGTTGCATACACTCTGCAATTAAATTTAATTAGGTTTCTGTGAGATATGCTAAAAACGTATTACTTATTAATTACCATAGTGGTCTGATATATCTTATGACACATAGTGGTCTGATATATCTTATGACATTTATAAGAGAAAAAGGGCAAAACACTTTATCTGTCTTTGTAGACTACGCTAGCAAATCTTTCTTCTGGAGAAATAATTACTTTGGAATAGCAGCATAGCAATAGTTAAGTAGGTTTCCCAAAACCATGATGTGTTTTGATATTAATTAAATAAATTATTTCACTTGCCATAAAAGATCAATCTGAGTCTTGCAAATTAGTCACGTAGAGTACCAAGTGGCAACAGATAGCATAAAAGATAAGGTCTACTTAGCTAGGAAGCACAAGTGCAATTGATATACGAAAAGAAATGTTATAAGCTGGGTGTGGCGTGGTTAAGAGATAATTTTGTCTCATCAGCTATATATGACCTTTCTAGATGGCATGAATGCATGGCTAGCTAGCTTAATTAGTTGAATTAGTGGTGCAGAGGAGGATCTCGGATGGGCGTTCCGAGATTTCGGTGTGGATGAGAGTGGTGCGCCTCGTTTGAGGCCGTGTGTATACCCCGTAAATCGAGGTGAAGGATGATATTCTTCGTGAGGCTCACAGGACTCCGTACTCTGTACATCCGGGAGATACCAAGATGTATCAAGATCTGAAGCGGGTCTTTTGGTGGAAACGCATGAGGTGGACATTGCTAAGTATATCGCCTCTTCGGCGTTTGTCGAGGGTGAAGGCCGAGCATAAGCGGCCCGCCGTTTGTTGCGACTTTGGAAATACCGAGTGGAAGTGGGAGCATATCACTATGGATTTCGTGGTCGGATTGCCGCGCTCTCCCGAGGGCGAGACGCAGTTTGGGTCGTGGTGGACAGACTTACTAAGTCCGCACTTCATTCCGATGAAGACGACCAATACAGCGCAAGATCTGGCTCCGTTGTATATCCGAGAGGTGGTGAGACTGCATGGTGTGCCTAAGTCAATTGTTTCTGACCGGGATGCCAAGTTTGTCTCTAAGTTCTGGCAGAGTCTTCAGGCTGCGTTGGCACGACAGTTTCTCTCAGTACGGCTTTTCATCCTCAGACGGATGGTCAGTCAGAGCGGACCACTCAGACTTTGGAGGATATGCTCTGTGCTTATGTACTGTCTTGGAAGGGCAGTTGGGAGGACCATCTGGCTTTGGTAGAGTTCGTTTATAACAATAGTTATCAGGCGAGCATCAAGATGGCTCCTTTTAAGGCTTTGTATGGCGAATGTGTGTTTCCCTCTTTGTTGGGATGTAGTGAGTGAGAGGTCTTTGCTTGGTCCGACCTTGTTCAAAAACCGTGGAGAAAGTGCGGAGGTTCGTCGAACTTGTTGGTCGCTCGAGCCGACAAAGAGTTATCGCGACGTTCGACGCCGTGAGTTGGAGTTTGCGGTTGGTGACCTTGTGCTCCTTCGAGTGTCGCCAACTAAGGGCATTGTTCGTTTTGGTACCACTGGGAAGCTTAGCCCGAGGTACATTGGCCCTTTTCCAGTGGTTGCTCGTGTGGGCTGTTTGGCTTATCGTTTGGAGTTGCCGAGCTCATTGAGCGGTGTGAACAACGTCTTCCATGTGTCCATGCTGAGTAAGTATTTACGGGATCCCGAGCACAAGATTGACCTGGGGCAGGTCACGGTGGATCAGGATCTCACTTTGGAGAGTCGCCTAGAGCACATCTTGGATACTTCAGAGCGGGTCTTGAGGAATAAGACCATCAAGTATGTGAAGGTCCTCTGGACGTTTTAGTCCGAGAGGGAGGCTACGTGGGAGTTTGATGATCAAATGCGAAAGAAGTAACCCGAGCTCTTCGAGGCTGGTGAGTACTTGTAGTTGTGGTTTTTGTTTTTCATGTGGATTGCTCTTTGCTTTGTTGTTCTCTTGCTTTGTGGGTTGAGGTGTTAGATTCGAGGACAAATCCTTTTAAGGTGGGGAGAATGTAATACACTGAACGTCGTTACGGCATAAGTTTTGAAAACAATCGCGGGAAAGGAAAAATAAAAATTGTAAAACATTGAAAAAGGAATAAAAATATATTAAAAATTATTTTAAAATTCAGAAGTGGGCTGCCTAGGAGGTGGGCCGACCACCCTTGGGACAAGGCCCAAGGGGCGCCAACCCCACCCCTTGCCGCACCACCCTCCCCATATAAACCCTAGGTTTCTCCCTCTCCTCTTTCCCCCTCCATCCACCGCCACCCCTGCTCTTCTTCCCCATTGGTGACCGCCCCTCCCCAAGGAGATCCCCCTAAGTGCTGCTACCATTGGAGGAGAAGCAAGGAGAAGGAAGGAGAAGAAGGAAGGAGAAGGAGAGGAGAAGAAAGAAGAAGAAGAAGATGAGGAAAAAAGTGTGGAAATTCTTCATCGTGGTAATTTTTCCCTATCCCAAACCCTCTGTTGTTATGAACAATTAGGGTTCTTGGCACAGATTTTGATGGTAGTTAATAGATTAATTGCCCGAATAGAGATTAGCTGCTGCTGCCTGTAGATTGATTCGCAGCAGCGCTTTGTCCTCGCGGATTTGACCTAGTAAAAGAATTTTCTTTCATACTCTCCCAAAAGAAAAGTTGTAGAGGACTTCCATATGCATGTTCTGTAATTGTTTCGTAATTTTTAGCCGTGGGATTTGGGAGATACGGGGTCGGTAATACCGTTGTTCGCCAGGCGAGTAGATTGGTACAGACCGACGGTAATTTGGAGATTTGAGGTAGTAAATGATTTTATTGCTCATGGCCGTAATTGAGAAAATTGTAGATAATCTGGTAATTTATCTTCTGTAGAAATTTCATAATTTTTGAACCTCTATAGTGTTTCTGGGACACGATTAAACATTGCTGTCCAATCTGCCAGAACATAGTTCTTCCTCTGTTTTGGGCATTAAATTACCCCTAGCTGTGGTCAAAATAAAAATATGTGTTCTACATAAAAATTGTAGGTTTTTAAGTCATGAATCCAGAGAGGTATCATTTGCTGTATTAGGTCATTATTTTTAAAGATACAAAATTGTGAAGCAGCGCTGCTGTAGAGGGTAATTTAATGAATTGTCGAGCGGAGAAGAGTTTGTGCGGGTTCGGGGTTCTAACGTCGTCTTTAATATTTTAAGTCATGTTTGTATGCTGTGGTTGTGTACTGAGAGTTGTCTTTTGGATATGTGGTCTTGTCCCTGAGCGCTCTTGATTTTACTTCGCTTCATTGGATTGAGGCAAGTGAACGTAGCGGTAGTTGCTACCGTTTAACTTGTTATTCCTTCTACTTGTAATTTACATTATTATCTTAATTTGATACATGATGCCATAATTGCATGATATTTTAATTGTGGAGATGATAGCAAATATTTATCCATTGATATGTTGATATTATGCTAGTAGACATGTGGAATTCTTGCTTAATGTTATAATGCGGACATGAAAATAACATATGGTGGATATGGATATGTTGAGAGCATGATAATGCTCGTTGTAGATGAATTAATGTGATTAATGAATTATCATATCATTCATGTCATAACATGTCATTTGCATATGTGGATGTCACCGCACTTAGCCGCGACCGTACCGCCACAGCATCGTATATTGCCGTAATACGATGCACCTTTGCGCCCTCGCGGAAGCATCGTATATTGCTGTAATACGATGTATTGCAATTCCTGCCCTAGCGAGAGTGATGTGGAGCATAGCATGAAGCATTCATATGCATTTAATTGATATTTAAATGACTGCATTCATATGCCATTTAAATCTGAAAATTGAAGAGGTATGATTCATGGAAGGTAGTGGTGGTTTATTAATTGTGGACACGAATTGTGGTTGTGAATGTATGGATTAAATGATGATGTTTATTTGTTCGTAGTTTGAATAACTTGTTAAACTGTTTGCTTGCTGAGATTTTTATCTCACCCTTGAGCATGCATTGAGAAGGGTAGAGCAGCACCACATTGTTGCACATGGATTTTGTTTTAATGCTGAAATAAAGTTGAAAGAACTCTAGTCTTTGCTTAGCTATCCTGTTGATGAATGATTCATCTTATTAATGTTTAATTCGGAACCGTTCCTTTGGTTATTATGTTGGAGTTGATTATGAATAATAAATTGTTATTACTATTCTGTTTATTCCTTAGTTGTTTTTGCTTCCGCTTATAATATTTTGTATTATCTTATTTATTAATTATTGCCAGTTTATGTTATCGTGTAAATTGGCTAGTTGTAGAGCAGTTTTAGTAGCATCCTAGGGTAATGTGGGTCTTGGGGTGTTACAATAGAATTCATACTATTGGCCTATGCCCTAGAGAGTAGATGGTCTGAGGGATGCTGGTACGAGGATGGATATTTATATGGTGGTCTTTTATCCTTACTGTGATCATATTCCTATTCTTTAGCTTTGCCAAACACAATGAATTAACTGTAGGTGTGGCTTGTAGTCAGTACTACCATAAAATATCTAGCCTTATGAGTCTTCTTGTATTGATCCGATTAGCTCGAGTCCAGGTTGTCGCACCTCTAAAATATACGTCATAATAGCTCTTCGACATTTTTGTCTCGTAGTGCAACCCCCCTAAAATGGATACCACTAGTCATTATTCGTCTCTTCGAGCTCTAGGCATGATGGGTCCTGTGGCGAGTTGGAGACTCATCCGTGGTACTTCAGCTGCTTGGTCAGTAATAGGTTTTGGAAGCAACCTTCGGGTTAGTGGTCTTGTCTTCCACAAAGAAAACATATGGCCTTGCTCACAGGACATTCGCTAGGTTGATGGTCATCTTTGCAGTTGGAATAGTTTATGGATCATTGGTAGGCGCAAGGTCTTTTCTCTTCATATTGTTGACGCATTCCTTGTCATTTGGTTTAGTTGGCGGCGATCTAATCTATGGGTCCTTCGGGTAGGTAAGGAGAGAAGGTTAACAGGACACAGTCTTGAGTCTTGGTCTTTGCGTCGGTTGAGGCTTTTAGCCGGATAGTTGTGAAGGCTCCACTTGTCCTTGAGTGCCTTGGCTTTGGCTATCTATCGCTTCGCTTTGGTAGATCTGACTGGGTTTGCAGCAACAAGGTGAGAGGGAATGGCATGAGATAAGGATTGAGTCATGGGGATAAGGTAATCTAATCCCATTCTAATTTCAAGAGAGCACACCCAGGAAGCTAGGGTGATACAAAAATCACACAACTTCAAAAACAAGCTTTCCCCATGACTACGAAATAGGACGCCAGAGGGCAAGAAGGCAGTACACAGGGCCAAAATGAAATCTTACGACAATACAACGTCTATTCGGGGGAGCACTCAAAAGAGAGTACAGGGTTCATCTGCATAACCTATTTAAAATAGGACCACCTTATCTTCATGAACATCGTCATCGTTCCTAACCTTAAATTTTTGGAGTAAGGTACGAGAAAATGATCAAAAATTTTCCTTTTTAATCAATAGACAGAATAGGAAAGTATTTGGGGGTATTTTAATTGATATCAGTACTCATTCCTGTGTTATCATTATTATTATTATTATTTTAATACAACTTTGTGGCAAAATGGATTTTTTTTAACCAAGGGTGATAAAACCAAATATGGAAAATATGTTTGTACCAACATAACTCTTTCAAAGGTAACACCCCAAGGTTAACCCTTAGGATTTATTTTTGAGAAGCAAGGTCTTTGTTGGGGAAACTTTCAAGAAATAACTATATTTTGAACTATTTGAGAAACCAAGGTAATTTTTTTATAAGTTTTAGGTAGCAGTTGAACTTATGGAAATTTCCTCGGAAGATTGCTCCGGCTCGGTGGAATTGGTCCGAGGTGGCTCCAATCGACAATGGCCGGATGGCGGTCTTTGAAAAGGAAATGGCTCACCGGCGATTAAAGGGCTCGAGCTCAATTGCTTTTGGTGGGAGGATGTAGAGGACGCGCAGCGATTGGGAGGCTTCCGGCTTTATAAGCGGCCGCGCGGCCGAACACGAGCGCACCACATGGATAGGCGACAGTGTCGAGCGGCGTTGGCGGCGGCGATTGTCGGCGGTGACGGTGGCGGGAGGCGGGCGGCTCGGTCATGATGTCCCTACGCCGCTGCCGCCTTGGCTCGCACGACCGTGTTGTGTGGCTTTGGCAGAAGCAGTGCGGAGGAGTGGGGGTCCGGGCGCGCATGGGGAAGAGGAGAAAGAAGGAGGGCCCGTGCGGGTCGGGCCCGCTGGCCAGGGAGAGCAGGCGGAGAGGGAGCCGGGCAGGCGGAGGTTGGGCCGGGCTGCAGCGAGGCGAGGCGGCTCGGCCTTGGGTGGAGGGAGGCAAGTGCGGCAGCGCATTGACGCTGGCTGCGCGGGTGCACAGGAAGAGAGAGGAGAAAGAAGGAGCAAGGCAGCAGGAGAAACGGGAGAAAGAGAGGGAGAGAGAGAAAAGGGAGTGGGCCCACATGTAAGAGAGAGAGAGAAAAGGGAAGGTGCAAGAAAATGATTTTTGGAGTTTGGCTTGTTATCTAAAATTTAGATTTTTATTTAAGCTTTGTATGTAATGTTGGATTCTTGGTTCAAGTCTTGGTTCAATTATCTGGATACAAAATATAATAGTCTCCTATTTTGATTTTATTAAATTTTTGCTACAGATTGTATATAAATTTTTTTCAATGTCGTATTTGGGTTTCGTACGCTATTATTTCCAAAAATGAAATTTTATATTTTAACTCGTGTTTCTCCTCCTTATGCCGGAAAATCTTTTCGATTCGGACTTAAAATTTTTATTTCCATTATTTCCACATCTCCTTCATGGCTTATTAGTGTTTATTTTTCATAGACTTCCAATTATTGGAACCTCAACCGAAATTCAAGGAAACACCATCAAAATCTGAATTCCAATAAAATATATTGCAAAATAATTTCAGAGCTTCGTATTTTCAAATTTAAATTTTTCAGGATGTTATAGTTGCAACATAGACGATCAGGCTAGTAAAGCCGTCTAAGATAACTACGCTATAGCTTAACACTGATAGATTCTATAAAACTATCTATGATGAGGTGTCTAGTATGGCTTTCTCTGTAGTAGTGGATCTCTCTGATAAAAAATTTATACTTGTGAAACATGAAATAATAGTAGATAAGTGTTGGGACCCGGAGAAACAACTCCGAAACCCTCTATGTTAATCGTACTATCCCAGGAAAAGCTAGTGCACATAGTGATAACAAAGACAAATATCATGCATAATAACAAACTTTATTTAACTAATATGAGCCTGATGGCCAAAGTTTACAATAGCAGCAGAAGAAGACAGTGGAAGAATAACAATAAGCAGCAGCCCATCCAGCCTTCCCACAAGGTGAATGACTGTAAGACGTGGCCTAGTCGCAATCCCCACAGAAGTCGTCGAAGGCTTCTTCTGAAAGAGTTAAATTGAGCAACATAAGTACAAAAAGTACTCCACAAGTTACACCAGGAGGTTTAACAGAGTTAATGCATGCATATGGAATATCAAAGGAAGGCATAATATGGTTAATTTGCATAAAAAACAACATTTGAAGTAAATATCATAAAGTAAGTGCAAAAGCGAAATTTCATATAGTAAGTAAAACAACATTGCAATCAAAATAAATAACGTTAGTGCAGGTCCATCCCCTACACCAACCTATCCACGGGCATCCCACCCGGACCATCTTTTCTCAAAAACAAACTTGTATGGATTCCATCCATCCATACGGTATTGAAAATTTCTCATGGATTCCACCCATCCATAAAGTTTTGAAAATCTCTCATGGATTCTATCCATCCATAAGGTTTTCATAAACCATTTTCAAAAACAAAGTCTAATCCATGAAAAACTTCACTCAGCTTGCCCATGACCATGGGCACGGCTATCTAGGATAGGTTATACACTTTGCAGAGATTGTACAGCTTTACCCACAAGACATGATCATCCCATATTGCCACCGAATAAACACACTTCCTTTGGTGTGCGGCGAGGAGACCATGACAAGGCCTTTACAATGCTAGGCCTTTAACCTAGCCAAGCCAACATTGAAGTTTCACAACAACTTGAATCCACAAGTTGGAGCCCCTATTGAGCCGAGTGAGACTTTTCATGGCCTCGCCACGCTCACTTTCAACCTCAAAGAAGACTCGGGTTGGGACCCGCAAATTAATTAGTCAAGATTGTCCCATACCGCCTTGTGGTAGTACGATAGGGCTTTGCAACAAGAGCTCACTGATCGGTCCTTCTTCGACTTAGGCACCAACCACATATATACCCCTTGTGCCTGGCAATCAACATTGCGTCACCAAACAACAATGCCTAAGTCTGAACCGAGTTTTATACTTTGCTTGGAAATAATTTCATAAACATTCTTAACTCACCATAGTCAAGAATACATGATAAAAGTTTATCATTTCATGTGAAAGATTGTCCCAATCCATAATCATTATAAGCATAACTGAGCATTTCTAAAAAAATTTCTACTTAATACTAATGTACTAACTAGGTTTTATCTAGGGTTGATAAGGTATAATGGTACTCAATATCAAGTTTGGCTGTCCAAAGAATTTGGGTATAACTAGAGTTCAAAACTGAATTTAAACTAGTCTTGAATAAAATTACGCATGCATAATAATTTAAAAACAACATAAATAATTTAAAATATTAGGATTAATATGGTCAAAGGTGTAACTTGCCTTGCTTGAAGTCTTGATGTTGCAAATCATCGAAATCGTATTCTCCGGAATAGTCGAAATCTATACGCGAAGAACTAAAGCAAATAAATTCAAATAAAAGCCAAAAAAATATAAAATATATATTGAGGGATAGATTATGATTTTATATGAATTTAGCAGAAAGAATCAATGGATTCGGAGTTCGGACGGAGGAGAATGAGCTATCTAAAGTTTGTCAGGCAAGAAAATGCTGAAAAAGAAAAAATTTACTGTTCATCCGAGAGTTGCTAGAGCCGGCGAGAGGAGCCAAAAATTTGTGGTTGGTTTTCGGAGGAAAGGAGGGAAGTGCAGCATAGAACATGGAATGGTGTAGCTAGAAAAATTATCGGCTAAGCTGCAAACTCAACGGAGACGATACAATAGACATTTGAACGACGACGGTAGAGAAAAAGAAAAAACTTGATATCTTGATGCTCGGTGAAGCGAATCTAAAACCACTTGGAAGGTAGCTACCTGGGATGGTTTGGCACGATATGACGCGAACGGATTTGGGAAAAACACCACCGGATGGATGGGGACACGAGATGCCATTGTAGGCTATGGCGAGGTGTCGGAGGCGAAAATTTGTGGAGGCTTTTTAGAGAAAAGGAAGGGAGCACGGCGTAGAACGCGGTGAGGCAAGTCTAAGAAAAATTATGGCACAGACTAAAAGTCAACAGAGACAACGAATTGACGTTGGGAGTCAAAAATGGTAATTTTCGCGGAAAGCTTAATTTCTGACGATTGGCTCCACGAAAAATTAAATAAAAATAGTAGATAAATTTCTTGGAGGCTAGGACATGATATGACGTGAACAAAAATCAAAGCGCTTACCGAAAAAGTGGTGTCTGCGCAAAGGCATGGTTTCAGTGTCTGGCTCGACAAGGTCGACGAGAACTCGGGGAGTCTTCAATTGATGGCGATGGAAGCACGACGTAGAACGAGTCGAGGTAAACTCAACAGTACAGGCGGCTCGACCAAAGAACATCGGATGGTGGCGGAACACGGCAGAGAAGACATTCGGCGACCGGTGGGTTGACATCGGCGTTCTGAGCAAACGGAGAGGAGTTAGTAGGTGGGATTTGTGGCGAAACAAAGAGAAGAATGAGGGAAACACAATGCTCACCTCGGTTATGATGGAACATGCACGGTCGGCTCGCAGCGGGGAGAGAAGCGACGGCGCGATTTGGCCACGATGGTCAGGCGAAGCTCCGGCGAAGGCGAAGGAAGCACCGCGTAGAACGCGTGAAGACAAAGCAAGTGGTTTGGTCAAAAGTGGCGAAACTCCACTATAGACGGCGAAAACAGCCAAGGAACGACGCTCGGTTCACACAAGAAAAATGGCGATTGCGGAGAGAAGAATGAGAGAAAGGACTTGAGGTTTTTGGAGATGACTGAGGATGAGGAGGGGCACCCGGTGCTCCTTTTTATAGGCGTGGAGGTGGACCGGAGAGGGAGATCAAATGACCATATTAATTAGAGCAACGGTTTCATTTTCGTGTAAATTAGCATAAACGAGGTGGGAAACGATTGGGAATGGAGGAGTCTTGAAGTGAGCAAGTGAATGCACTTTATTGCAAGAAAAATCGTGAAGGATTTCATGAGGATTGAAGAGGTCAAAGAAACGGCCATGGCGGCATCGCTCGGGACAGACACGAACGGACGCATTGGAGAAGAAAGGGAGGAGAGAGAAATAGGAAAAATAAAATAAATTCGAAAAATTCAACAAAATTCCACAAAAATCCTTGGTGTCCGCAAATATAAAATAAAATAATTTCAGATTTAATTGAAGTATATTTTAACCATTTAAAATATTTTTATTTTCTAAGCTTTAATTTAATCCAAATAAATTCAAAAATTCCAAAAACATGGAAAGAGGATATAAATGGATAGATTGGAATTTTTGAAGACTTTAGAAATTTTAATGGACTTATTTGGAATTAAAATGAAGAAATACGTACTTTGGAAGTTTGAAAGGAGAGAAAAGAATAAACGATTTTCGGAACTATTTTTAACCGAAAAATTAGATTATGATGTAAGCAGTGAGTTTGATTTTCGGTGGAATTATTTTATATTAGAAATTGTTTTTTATATAAATCCAAAATATCTTTTACTTAATAATATTTTTAAGTTTTCAATTAAATTACTTTTAAGAAAAGCTTTTGTAAAGTTGAAAACAAGCAAATAAAATCTCCAAAATTTTGGCAACCAAAGAATACTTGATTTTATTTTAAATTAAATTAATTTTTAAATAATTTTTTTACTGAAAATTTTGAAATAAACAGCTGGGTTGTTACAATAAGCTTGTGAAAAAGTGTGCTGATTTGTTTTTATTTGTGGTACACTAGTAAATAATCAACGTACATGATCAATGGTTTGCAATTTCTCAGTTAACTTATGCAATGTAACTTCATTTGACAAAACATTGCAATAATCCATCATGAACAAAGTTAGCATTTTTCTATACCATTCGAGAGAAAGAGTATGTTTGGTAAACAAGCCATTCGGTCATTTTCCGTGTTATTGCTGACAAAATTATTATCATTCACTTAATCATGTGTATGACGTGTCAAAAAATATTCATTCTTCACTTGCAATTCCTACTCACTTAATAATGGACACAATCAAGATCCACTACACTAGCTACGCAATGGATATCTTTGTCTTTGGACAACAACAATGATTCCTTGGAGCTACTCTCTTTTACATAGACAAATACTAACATTTTATTCTTCCTTCTTGATATTCTTTAATTCCTATAGAATAGTTTTAGAGCATAATTATCTTGAAGCATTTTACTTCCCATGGTTTCTGTTTAATTTGTCAGATGAGATTATATGTTAGTATATTGTTATTCAAGGTCGATCAAAGGTAGAAAGCACCATCGTCAGTGCACACGGGCCCCCTAGCACAAACCCTAGGTACTACGTCTTCTTCCCCAGTGACTCTCCTAGCCTCTGTAATGATGTTTCACTTCTGTACGGGGTGAAAACCCTATCTTTCTCTGGTTCGACGATCTTGTCATGTGACTCAAGATTGCTTTAATCTATGTTCTTGTTTTGCTCGTGCTAGTCTATTTAATATAATGATTATTTCAATTGATGATGATCTAGTAGTTGTCTATTGTCTTAGCCCTAGATGTAGACGTGGTGTCTAGATCTAGTAAGTCGATGTATATTGCATAGTGCGTAGCTCATTTGGTGGTTGATCGCCCCTTCATGACAAGGAGTACCCCAAATGGATACTAAATCCACTCTCGCACCTCATGATAAGAAGAGGGGAGACTTTCAGCACACAAGACTTAATTAGATGGAGACATGTGCTGAAGCAAAAGACTGAACAAGATAAATCACTGCACAAGTGAGTAGAACAAACTCAACCTAATGGTGATAAAATCTCAAAGTTAGGCCATCCTGAGGATTGTAACCCTAATGAAACTTTGCATTCACAATTTGACACTATGACGTTGGAACACCTAGACTCCTTTGTTGTGGGAAATCATGAGGAGTTGGAAGAAGTAAATGAAGAAATTTCCACGAAATATGTGGATTTAGGAAAGTCACATAAAACAAAGACTACAACTGTAATAAAGAAATTTAACATGGATGAATCTCATCCTTTCAAGAACCCCATGGTAGTTCGATCCCTAGGTGTTGATAAAGACCCATTTAGATCTATTATGGAAAATGAGAAAATTTTAGGACCTGAGGTTCCATACTTAAGCATCATAGGAACACTGATGTACCTTGCAAACTACAATGAGCCTGATATTATGTTTGTGGTCAACTTGTTGGCTAGACATATTACAGCTCCAACCAGAAGGCATTGGGTTGGCATGAAGACCCTTCTTAAATACCTCCAAGGTACACAAAAGATCTTGACCATGGTGGAATATAGGGATGCTAACTATCTGTCCAATCCCTATAGTGCCAAATCTCATACTGGGTTTGTATTTCTCTGTGGTGGTTAATGTGTTTCGCTCAAACGAGGGGGAGTGTTACAAACCCGTTAGGGTAAGGGTTTTTGTGCGCAATTTCCAAAACAGCCCCTAAGGGCCTTAGCCTATAATTAGGAAACCACTTTGTACAAGAGATGATTGATTGCTAATAATGAAATCAGAAATTAGTTCCCACTATATTGTATATCTCATTGTCTTCCAAATGTCTGATATTGGTTTGGTGTTTTTCATCCACTACTATGATTATCTAACAGTTTGTGTCATGTCAGAGAGAGAGAGAGACACAATGACAGAGACTAGCTAGTTGTTGTGCAATACATGTGTCAACTTCCGAGGACCGGTTTGGTGGTTAGTGGGTAGAGCCTTGGGAGTATAATTCCACCTATCAAAGCTGTTTCTTAAGTCTATAGGATGCAATTTTTATCTTTAGTTTTCATTAACATACACTTGAAAAAACACACAAGTGCTCCCCTGGTTTAAAAATATAGGTTGTGAATGCAATTTTAATGATCATTTCTCTCTTTTGCTCTTATACTTGTCATCTTTCTCCAACATTGATGAGTAGACATCGTACAAGCTATTCTCTCTTCCTCCCATCAAGTAAACAAAAGGATATCATAGTCCTTTGCATCTACCATATTCTTTATCTTATAAATTGGCTAGGTTCTTTTGGGCTTCGTGCTTATGGCATTTGCTATAGTAACTAGCTTTCAAGCGGTGGGTCTTTTTATGGTGGGGTCTACAAGTCGATTGTAGGAGACACTGTAGTGACTTAAGCTATACTGACCAAAATCACATGCGACTATCTATCTCTCCGTACTCTCTCTTGTGAACAGCTAGAATTCAAAAGTCAATAACCAAAAGACATAAGCCACAACCCAAAAGAACTCACTTGTTGATGCCCTTAATCCCCTGCATAGTCAAATTATGTCTCTCTAATAAAAGTACACTAATCTTAAAGTAAACGGAAAGGTAAGTAACATTTATCTATCATTCATTATGCTTTAAAAATTATGCAAATCACTATTGAGGGAAGTGTAGAAGCACCTCCCTAAAATGAAACGGAGGGAATACAATATTAGTCACATCTAAGTTACAATTCCCCAGTGGATATAATGCGCTAACTACTATTAGCATTTTGTCTGGAGGCTTTCTCCAATTGCGTGTCTGTCTCCTTCTAGATTGATAAATGTCTCTCAAACGTGGCTATATATGTCCAGTTTGTCCATGTTTATTATTAATTAACACATGCCCTGCAGTCAAGATAACACAGGTGAGCTTTTCTTTATGGAATTTCATCGTATTTTTGTTCAACATGGTTCAAATCAATTTCCATTACTTAATTCTGAACTTTCCAATCTATGTACTTCTATGTAGAATACAGAAAGATGAAGGCCTCGATGGTGGTGGTGTTCATTATGACGGCGATGCTGATGATGTTAACAATTGCTTACTCTGGTAGCGCAATTTCTCATGGAATGAAGGCCGAAGAAGCCACCTCGGTTGCAAGCAATGGAGGAAGCAGCTTTACAAGTGGCATAGCTCATGGAAGGAAGCTGATGTCAGATGCAGCCGGTACCAATTCACCCAGCGTCTCCGGTACTGATTCGAATCACTTCATGACTGCCAAAGAGTACAGGAACTACATGAGCCAGTTTCCCCATCATCCGTGAACGCGAGTTTACATCTGTGTGTGCTTGCTATATATGCCTAAATATATGTTGATTTGTCTGTATTTGTCTGCATGGATGTCGATTTGTCTAATATGTTGCAAGTCTGGTAACTTATCTTAACTCCAAGGTCTCATCCAAATAATCTCCTGGGCTGCATGAAATGCTCTGTAATGCATGTACTGTAAGTTGCTGAATCAATACTAAGACCATAATAAATTTGTGTGTGCATATGCTGCTTGGGGAAGTTATGACAAGATCTATGATCAGTTAAACAGTGAATAATAAATATTCTGAGGACATTCTGTGATATCAATACGTTTGCGCATTTTTTTCTATTTTGGTGAAATTTCCAAATTAGCGCTTTATTCACCTGGATGTGTTACTGTACGAGGAATACTCTCTACACTATACATCATTGTGTCAAACAATTAGCATTCAGCATAAAAAGATCAAACTAACTTGAGATTATGTAAGGAAATTTATTCTGCATGCATGTCCATTAGAATTTCTTCATGAAATTAAGATATGTTATGCAAGGAGGTTTACATCGTCAATACAGTCATTGCCCAAATTATCAAATTAAAGGTACATTCATTATTTTGACGTACACTAATCTTATTACTTAGTCTTCTGCATCGTCTCAGAGCTAGAAGGAATATACACAGCAAGCCTATGATTCCATTTACCTTTTATCACTGAACCCCATCCCAATGCTAGGTAGTCATCTGTGTCACATTTTGCAATTATACATGCAATGACCTATGACGTTCTTGTCTGAAGAATAAAGCTTTCATTCTCCATGCATTCAGCACTGCTTTGCTGCCATATTCTGCTCGCTTTAACATTCACTTTGTATATGTCATGCTACGCTGTGCTCCTGGCAAGACAGTCAGCTGCATGCTATCTAACTACTCATGTCTACTTCATTTGTATGTGTTTGACATGTACCTAGATCAGCTCGATCATAAATCAAGAATCATTGTGAAGACTCAAACAAGTCTTGCAGTCACTGTTCGTTAACGGCAAGCTGTGCATTCCGCTAAGTTTCAGGGTACAGTTTTACAGTTTGGTTTCCCCATATTCCTACTAGCTACCCGCGCCCACTGGATGCATGGAACGAGAAGCGAGAGAAGCATTAGTGCTAGAGTTACTGAATTATATTATATTACATGAAAGTTTAATTTGTGGTGACTTATGAGATAATTAATAGGTGTAATAATTTGGTTTTGTCCACGAGTTTACACTAGAACCATTGCCACATAGAAAAATGGGACGCAAAGGCTATGAATGAGAACAGGAGTTTGGGAAACCCTATACATGCCATTAATTAATTTTCTTCAAACTGCTCAGTATTAAGCACAGTTACAAGTGAGGTGAATACAAATTGGTGATATAAGTGACATACATTTGCAAACAATTTTCGATATTGCAGGAAAAATCATCTGAGAATATTAATACGCAAGCAATAGGTTGGCAGTTGTAAACAAGTTCTATGTACTCATATGATTCGATTTGATATCTTGTAATCAGACATATTTCAATTTCGACGCCACGATATATTATTTTATGTTATATGCAAAGATTGAGTTCCTCGGTCGGCAATTCATGCTTTGAACAGACAGGAAAGTAGAGCTATAGACTAGATCTATTTTACTAGACAAAGCAAGGAAATCATGATTTCATATTGTATGGAGTGGAGGCAACAACTGGTACTTTTCAGGAGGGATCTCTGATAAAACAATTCCTACGTGTGAAACATGAAATAATACTAGATAGGCTTGTGAAAAGTGTGGTGATTTGTTTTTATTTGTGGCACAAAAGTAAATAATCGACGTACATGTTCAATGGTTTGTTATTTCTCGGTTAACTTATGCAATGTAATTTCATTTGACAAAACATTGCGGTAATCCATCTTGAACAAAGTTAGCATTTTCTGTACCATTTGACAGAAAGAGTGTGTTTGTAAACGTGCCATTCAGTTATTTTCCATGTTATTGGTGATCATTCACTTAATCATGTATTAGACGTGTCAATAATTATTGGTTCTGCGCCTGCAATTCTTACTCGCTTAATAATGCGCACAATCGAGATCCACTACACTAGTTGCGCAATGGTTATCTTTGTCTTTGGACAACAATAATGATTCCTTGCAGCTACTATCTTTTACATGGACAGACACTAAAGTCATGAAATATAAAATAAAAAGTAAACTGAAAACATAATGATAAAAATATGAAAACTAAAATATAGACACATGGATCGGATAAGTATATGTCTATATATGTATATGTATATATATGTATATGTATGTATGCTGTTGCATACACTCTGCAATTAAATTTAATTAGGTTTCTGTGAGATATGCTAAAACGTATTACTTATTAATTACCATAGTGGTCTGATATATCTTATGACACATAGTGGTCTGATATATCTTATGACATTTATAAGAGAAAAAAGGGCAAAACACTTTATATGTGTAAAATCAAGCGCCTAAATATACGTGTTTCTGTAAAACAATGCTTAATTAAATGTATGTATTTGTCCGCATGGATGTCGATTTGGGCTAATATGTTGCAGGTCTGGTAACTTGTCTTAACTCCTAAGGTCTCATCCAAATAATCTCCTGGGCTGCATGTACTGTAAGTTGCTGAATCAATATTAAGACCATAATAAATTTGAGTGTGCATACGCTGCTTGGGGAAGTCTATGACAAGATCTATGATCAGTTAAACAGTGAATAATAAATATTCTGAGGACATTCTGTTAATCCTTTTAACAGGAAATTAACTGAGGTGTTTTGATATCAACTAGCCACATAGGCGCGGTGATGCGCGCCGCCCACCCATCACGAAAAAAAATAAAAGAGGTGATAATTCGTGAGGAGATTTCCAAAAAAAACCGGGGCGAAAACGTATTTTCGAGGAAGGTAATGGGCTTTTCCGAGAAAAACCGGGGGTAAAAACGTATTTTCTAAAAAGGCGGAGGGGTTTTTCGAAAAAACCGAGGACCCGAACGTAAAAAACCGGGGACCCGCGCGCGATTTCCGAAAACGCGGGGTGCTAACCAGCAAAACGGAGGGGTCAAAAAAAATTTATGAGGACCTTTTCGCGAGAACCAAGGACCTGTACGTAATTTCGGGAAAATACGGGGGCCTTTTCGCAAAATACCACCCAGACCGCACGAAGATTCTCCTCGCACGCGCGGCGAGGCGCTGGCTCGCGCGGCGGGCGGCGGGCTAGCGCGAGCGACGGAGAACTCCCCCAACTTTGAATGGGTAGGTATACGTTTGCACATTTTTTTTCTATTTTGGTGAAATTTCCAAATTAGCGCTTCATTCACATGGCTCTGTGTTATTGTACGAGGAATACTCTCTACACTATACATCATTCAGCATAAAAAGAACAAACTAACTTGAGAATATATAAGGAAATTTATTCTGCATGCATGTCCATTAGAATTTCTTCATGAAATTAAGATATGTTATGCAAGGAGGTTTACATCGTCAATACAGTCATTGCCCAAATTAAAGGTACATTCATTATTTTGACGAACACTACTAGAACCAATAATTTTTGACACGTCTTACGCATGATTAAGTGAAGATCTGATATCTGACACGTCTTTCTTTAGTTAAAAACCGTCTGGAATTATCTGATATCACAGACGGTTTTTAGTTAAAAACCGTCTGTGGTACATGATAATCACAGACGGTTTTTAGTTAAAAACCGTCTGTGATTATCACCATATCACAGACGGTTTTTAGTTAAAAACCGTCTGTGATTTTGAGCTATCACGACGGTTGAAAACCGCCTGATGACCTCGTATTATCATCGACCCATAAATTCAGACGGTTCGCAAAACCGTCTGTGATGACGTTTTTGAACCGTCTGTGATGATCTTTCCTGTAGTAGTGTCTGCACCTGCAATTCTTACTCACTTAATAATGCGCACAATCGAGATCCACTACACTAGTTGCGCAATGGTTATCTTTGTCTTTGGACAACAACAAGGATTCCTTGCAGCTACTATCTTTTACATGGACAGACACTAGAGTCATGAAATATAAAATAAAAAGTAAACTGAAATCATAATGATAAATATATGAAAACTAAAATATAGACACATGGATAAGCTAGCAATGGATAATGCAGGCTTGGACTAACTGTGATGATCTACAATATAATGTTAACAAAAAACAAGAGGAGTATTCAAACTCAACCGGAAGGACCGGAAGATCCTCAGCGTTAATGACAGAGGTTGCATTAGTTCAAATCTAGGCCTTAGATCCTAGAATTAATGAATGGCTCTTGTTTGAAAGCTGGCACACGAGACCCACCCCCACCTTCCCTGCAGAGATGGGAATGTGTTCTAACTGAATTGGTTTACCAAGAATTGGGTTTCCATGCTCCCAACTGATCGGGTGTAAGTAACAAAAGAATGGAACCTTCTCTATTTATTATATAAGCATACATTCATTGCACTATCCAACAAATAATATATCAAATTGTTGACGAGTTTAGATATTTCATTGATAGAACCACAAATTATTTGAACATGCAAAAAGCACATCTAGTGGTCTGATATATCTTATGACACATAGTGGTCTGATATATCTTATGACATTTATAAGAGAAAAAAGGGCAAAAAACTACTTAGATGTGCTAGCAAATCATGATATCATATTCAGTGGGCTAGTGACAGTGGCTGATCTTTCTTCTGGAGGAATATTTCTCAATAAGAAATAATTACTTTTGAAGAGCAGCATAGCAATAGCTAGGTAGGTTTGCGAAAACCATGATGTGTTTTTGATATTAATTAAATAAAATGTGAAGCAACATTTTACTACATTTATTTCACTTGCCATAAATATCATGCTTTAGACTTGCAAATTAGTCACGTAGAGTACCAAGTGCCAACAGATAGCATAAAAGATAAGGTCTATTTAGCTAGGAAGCACAAGTGCAATTGATATACGAAAAGAAATGTTATAAGCTGGGTGTGGCTTGGTTAAGAGATAATTTTGTCTCATCAGCTATTTATGACCTTTCTAGATGGCATGAATGCATGGCTAGCTAGCTTAATTAGCTGAATTAGTGGTTTACCTTCAAACCAATTACGAAAGGTTGATGAACATCAGAAGCACAGCTGATGCCGTCTGCCAATTCCATGATAGGAACCAAAGCTGAATTATTGGTGGCTGCTTCTCAGTAATCTTTGCAGAGTGGATCTGAGTGAATACTTGGACAGGTGGTAGAGACCAAAGCGAGTAGGAACTACTAGTTCCTTCTTCTTGCTTCTAGGCTTGTTTTTGGCCATTGGTGATGACTTGATCAGTGAGTCCACTGTGAGATGGAGACTTGAGTATTGATCCTTTTGTGTCGAGGCTCCCAAGTTGTTGACTTTTTCGAAGATGTTGCCTCTCTCAAACTTCTGAGCTTTGAGTGTCTTTACTTGGCTATCTGTCACTTCACACCTATAGATCTGACGACATTTTCAGCAATAAGGTGAGGGGAAATAGCATGCGATACGGCGTAGATCATGGGGACGAGATACTCTAAACCCATTCAAAAAGAGCACACCCAGGAAACTAGGGCGGCACACAAACCACACAAATAACCAAGATTTTGAAAGCAAGCCTTTCCTGTGACTAGAAATACAATGCACGAGGGCAAGAAGGTAGTGCACAGGGCCAAATAAAATCTCTTGACAAAGCAATGCCTATGCGCGGAGACACACACAAAAGGGTGCAGGGTTCTGAACGCTAGACTTGCTGAAGCGAGGCCACCAAATCTTCACGAGCATCCTTGACGTCTTCGAGCTTAAATTTTTTTTGAAGGGAGAGGGAAGGGAAAAAACCAAATTTCCTTTCATAGACAGTAGTAGAGTAAGGAAGGTGTTGAGGGGTGCTTTGGTGACGAAGCTTAGGTTTCCCACCATATTTTGAAAACAAAGCCTTTTAGAAAACGGTCTTCTGAACTACCAAGGTTGAAAATATTTTGGTATCACCAATAGTTTGCAAAGTAGGTAGATTCCCAAGTTTTAGTTTTGACAGCAAGTTCTTGGGATTTAAATTTTTGGGTTTTCAAATACCGGGGCGAAGGTTGTAAAGGAACTTTGAAATTAGGCCTCATTGTAACGAAGATATACTTATATACATTTGACATAGAATTTTATAGCAAGATTGATTTTTTTCCAAAAATGGTTTTGATATACTTGAACTTTTGAAATATCTTTTTTTTGCAAAGGTATCCTAGCATCCTCCAAATCACAATACCAATCAGCGGACTAATTTATTCCCATATTCTTCTATTCGTAGGCCTACAATCCATGGCCTTGTTAATTTTGCTTCCACTTGGCTAAATGGATGGATATCTTGCTGAATCACAACATTGCTGTTGTCGAAATCTCCAAGCAGCGGGTGTTGTCATTTATCTAATCCACCGATCATATAACTTTTGTTGTATTGTTCATATTCCTATTAATCAAGGTTACCTATTTTTCACATGAATCTCAATTTCCACCATAAATCCATAAATCCAATCTTGGATTCACTTTTCGACAATCCCAGTCAACTTTATTTCTGAGCGATACTCCAGCATCTTTATTTTTAAATCTACAAGTACCATTTGTATTATCCAATCTTTTCCATGATTGATGCATATTCATAATATGTTTATCAAGTAATCAATCTTATTATCTGCAATTTTCTTCCAAGTGACTTCATTATCATAAACGTTTATTGGAAATAATGTTATTAATCCAACATATTTCAATGGTCATTATCACTTCTCCTAATTTCTCAAAAGACTCCAATAATCCACCTGGTATTCAACTATATTCTATTGTCCCACCATGTAAACATTCACTTGGATTCATATTGTTTGTTAAAGCTGCAAACCAACAATTGTTATTACACTCCATATTTCTCTAAAGATTCCATTGGTCCAATTATTTAGCAATCCAATCATCAAATTGGTACTCATGTAACCAATTTAATCATTCGAATTGGTCCGCTTATTTTTCATCTAGAAATTCATACCATTGATTCTCTCCCATGATTGACATGAATCCACCAAGATTTATACATATATGAGAAGCCAAAGCGAATTTTGGGATAAATTTGTTAGTGGTTAAATTTCTGAAAAATTTCCTCAGAAGATCAGGTTTGTCAAAATGAGTTTGAAAATGAACCTTATAAATAATTTGATAATTTAACTTCCAATGATAAAACAACTTTTAAAAATAAGTTTCAAATTTAATCTTTGTGATTTTGGTCCAAAGTAGGTTTTCGATTGGAGTTTACAAGAGGAGTTCTGGACTTTTATTATTTGAATCCGGGATAAGAGAGCTTTAGAACTGAGAATGGTCAAGACAGCATATAGATGAGAAGGAATCATCAAAGAGACATGAGAATAAGCAATATTACTTATAGTTCTGGAAATAGGTTTTTAAGAAATAATTCTAGTCACGAAACTAGCAGCCATGGTAAGTACGGTCATGACGTACAATCGATATGCTCTGATACCAGCCCTGTAAGACCCTCGATTTAGCAACCCAGAATCATCTGTGATTCCACCGCACTATTCCCTGGATCAGTATATAGTGCTCATAGATACATTGCTATATATCAAAAACATATCATGCGAAAGCGTAAATAATACAGTAACGACTTACTCATGGGCCAATCAGGCCGAGATCAATAAAATACAGCAGCAGAAACTTCACTCAAGTGGGACCCTCAGGACTTGCCCACAGGTAGCCAACTGGGGTTCGCGACCTAGTTCTTGGCCTCTTCATCTTCCAGTTCTTTTGATCCCCTTAAGACACCGTAGGGCTTGATCTTCTTTTTCATATTGATTGAATGATGGTAATTGAGAAACAGCGAGTACGAAAGTACTCAGTAAGCCACCACATAGAATGCAAATAATAATAGATGCAAGGCTATCAAGTGAGGCTTGAGGTTCTTTTCTTTGCTTAAAGCGACATTTGCAATAATCATAATTAAAATTCCTGTGACTTGGCATTTTACAAACATGCTTTAAAGAGTTTGAAATTGTGTTGTATCTATAGCGGTGTAGGTTTCATCCACCTATGCTAACTTTTGATCATTAGGTTACTTCCACCTTATCAATAACGCTGGAGTACGTCTCTCTAGGAAAATTTCCAAAGTCAGGCTTACATTTGCTTGGCAGTTTTCTTCCCACCCTCAAAAGTTTGGAAATAGATCTAACTCGAGGAAGTTCACAT
>JAYGGG010000879.1:0-60043 GCA_036346245.1 Bonia amplexicaulis | reverse complement strand
AGATTTGGCCGGAACGACGCATACCTATACCATTTCGCCTTCGAAGTGTTCCGGTTACCGGAGCAACCGGGGATTTTTTCGGCTATTTGTCGAAAGCGTGACCTATAGCTCATGATTTTCCGCTCGATCGCTCGTCATCGACCGTGGAGGATTTTATTTGACCATTTGTCGAAGCGACCCATACCACATTTTAGCTTCCTTGTCATTCGGTTTCCCGACCGCGGGATTTTATTTTTCGAGCATTTGATCAAAGCGTGACCCATAGTCACATTTTAGCTTTTCATCATTCCGCCGCCTCCGCATCAGTGTCGTGTTTTTATTTTCAAGCATATTTGACCAGCATGATTCATAATCACGATTTTCGCCTTTTTCCAGGTTACCGGGCCATCCGGTGATTTTACTGAGCATTTGTCAAAGCGCACTTAGAGGTCATTTTCAGCCTTTCCACCATTCCCGAACCACTAGAAAAGTCGAAAATCATGAGCTATAGGTCACGCTCGACAAAATATGCTCGAAAATAGAAACTCTGACCGCCTCAGTGAATACGTAAACGAATAGAAAAGCTGAAAATCGTGAGATATAGGTCACGCTTTCGACAAAATATGCTCCAAAAATAAAATCCTCGGACCGCCTCGGTAACCTGAAGCGAATAGAAAAGCTGAAAATCGTGAGCTATAGGTCACGCCACCGAATCGCCCGAGGAACAAAATTTCCCATCGCCCGAACTGTTGAACAACTAGAAAAGCTGAAAATCGTGAGCTATATGTCACGCCGCCAAATGTGATGCGAAAAATCCTCGAATCATCGGTTAAGACCGGACTGCTTAGAAAAGTTGAAAATCGTTATTATAGGTCTCGCCGACAAATGTTCTCGAAAAATAAAACTGGATCGGTCCCAAACCCGAACGACTAGAAAAGTCAAATCGTGAGCTATAGGTTACGCCACCAAATCGCCATGAAACAAAAATCTTTGAATTATCCGTGAACTCGGCACGATTAGAAAGGTCGAAATCGTGAGCTATAGGTCACGCCGCCAAATGTGTTCAAAAATAAAAATCCACATCTGCCTCGAACCCTACAACGACTAGAAAAGTTGAAAATCGTGAACTATGGGTCAGGTTTTTGGCCATATATGTTCCAAAATATAAAAAATCGTGACTAGAAAAGCTAAAAATCGTGAGCTATAGATCACTTTTCTACCAAATGTGTTCAAAATAAAAATCTAAGCGGCTCGGTAACCTTAGAATGACTAGAAAAGCTGAAAATCGTGAGCTATAGGTCACGTCTTTGGCCAAATGTGCTGCGAAAATTAAAAATACCCGGACTGCCTCGGTAACACAAAAACGAATAGAAAAGCTGAAAATCGTGAGATATAGGTCACGCTTTCGACAAAATATGCTCCGAAAAATAAAAATCCTCGGTTGCCTCGAACCTCGAAGCGAATAGAAAAGCTGAAAATCGTGAGCTATAGGTCACGCTTTGTAAAATCTGCTCAGGAACAAAATTCCCCATCGCTGCGGTCACCGTTGAGCGACTAGAAAAGCTGAAAATCGTGAGCTATATGTCACGCTTTCGCCCAAATGTGATGCGAAAAAAAATCCCTCGAATCCTCCGGTAAGACCGGACTGTTTAGAAAAGTTGAAAATCGTTAGCTATAGGTCACGCTTTCGGACAAATGTGCTCGGAAAAATAAAAATACCTGGACTGGTCCGGTAACCCCGGAACGACTAGAAAAGCTGACATCGTGAGCCATAGGTCACGCTTTCGACCAAATCTGCCTCGAGAAACAAAAAATCTTCGGAATTCTCCGGTAACCCTGGCACGATTAGAAAAGCTGAAAATCGTGAGCTATAGGTCACTCTTTCGGCCAAATGTGCTCCGAAAAATAAAAATCCCCAGACTGGCCCGGTAACCCTACAACGACTAGAAAAGCTGAAAACCGTGAGTTATGGGTCAGGTTTTCGGCCAAATTTGCTCTAAAATATAAAAATACCCGGACTGCGCCGGTAACGCTGGAATGACTAGAAAAGCTGAAAATCGTGAGCTATAGATCAGTCTTTCGGCCAAATATGCTTCGAAAATAAAAATCCCCAAACTGGCCTGGTAACCTTAGAATGACTAGAAAAGCTGAAAATCGTGAGCTATAGGTCACGCTTTCGACAAAATATGCTCCGAAAAATAGAAATCCTCGGACTGCCTCGGTAACACAGAAACGAATAGAAAAGCTGAAAATCGTGAGCTATAGGTCACGCTTTGCGAAATCTGCTCATGAACAAAATTCCCGATTTGCCCGTGTGTTGAACGACTAGAAAAGCTGAAAATCGTGTGCTATATGTCACGCTTTCGCCCAAATGTGATGCGAAAAAATCCCTCGAATCATCCGGTAAGACCGGACTGTTTAGAAAAGTTGAAAATCGTTAGCTATAGGTCACGCTTTCGGACAAATGTGCTCGGAAAAATAAAATCCACTGGATGGTCGGTAACCGAACGATTAGAAAAATTAAATCGTGAGCTATAGGTCACGCTTTCGACCGGCCTCGAAACAAAAATCTTGAAATTCTCGTGCTTGGCGGCACGATTAGAAAAGCTAAAATCGTGAGCTATAGGTCACGCTTCACCAAATGTGCTCGAAAAATAAAATCCCAGGCGGCCCATAACCCTACAAGGACAAGAAAAGCTGAAAATCGTGAGCTATGGGTCAGGTTATCGGCCAAATCTGCTCGAAAATATAAAAATACGGGACGGTAGCTTCTATTTGGAATGACTAGAAAAATCGTGAGCTATAGATCGATCTTCGGCCAAATGTGCTCAAAATAAAAATCCCCAAGCGCTGGTAACCTTAGAATGACTAGAAAATTGAAAATCGTGAGCTATAGGTCACGTCTTTATTAAATGTCTTTGCGAAAATTAAAAATACGGATGGCGGTAACCCACGACGACTAAGCGGAAAATCGTGAGTTATAGGTCATGCTTTCGAAAAAATATGCTCCAAAAAATAGAAATCCTCGGACTGCCTCGGTAACCCAAAAACGAATAGAAAATCTGAAAATCATGAGCTATGGGTCACGCTTTCGCCGAAATTTGCTACGCGGAACAAAATTCCCCCGTCTGCTCCGGTAACCGTTGAACGACTAGAAAAGCTGAAAATCGTGAGCTATATGTCACGTAAGCCCAAATGTCATGCGAAAAAATCCTCGAATCCTCCGGTAAGACCGGACTGTTTAGAAAAGTTGAAAATCGTTAGCTATAGGTCACGCTTTCCGACAAATGTGCTCGAAAAAATAAAAATGCCTAGACTGGTCCGGTAACCCCGGAACGACTAGAAAAGCTGAAATCGTGAGCTATAGGTCACGCTTTCGAACAAATCTGCCTCGAGAAACAAAAAATCTTCGGAATTCTCCGGTAACCCTGGCACGACTAGAAAAGCTGAAAATCGTGAGCTCTAGGTCACGCTTCGATAAATGTCTCAAAAAATAAAATCCCAAAGGCACGGTACCCTACAACGACTAGAAAAGTCGAAAATCGTGAGCTATAGGTCGGGTTTTCGACCAAATCTGCTCAAAATATAAAATACCGGACAGCACCGTAATCTTTGGAATGACTAGAAAAGTGAAAATCGTGAGCTATAGATCGACCTTCGGCCAAATGAGCTCCGAAAATTAAAAATCCCCAAACTGGCCCGGTAACCTTAGAATGACTAGAAAAGCTGAAAATCGTGAGCTAAAGGTCACGTTTTTGGCCAAATCTGCCTCGAGAAACAAAAAATCTTCGGAATTCTCCGGTAATCCTGGCACGACTAGAAAAGCTGAAAATCGTGAGCTATAGGTCACACTTTCGGCCAAATATGCTCCGAAAAATAAAAATCCTCGGACTGCCTCGGTAACCCAGAAACGAATAGAAAAGCTGAAAATCGTGAGCTATAGGTCACGCTTTCGCCGAAATCTGCTCCGAGGAACAAAATTCCCCATTGCTCGTGTATGGTAACCGTTGAACGACTAGAAAAGCTGAAAATCGTGAGCTATATGTCACGCTTTCGCCCAAATGTGATGCGAAAAAATCCTCGAATCCTTGGTGGGCCGGACTTGTTTAGAAAAGTTGAAAATCGTTAGCTATAGGTCACGCTTTCAGGCAAATGTGCTAGAAAAATAAAATCCACAGACTGGTCCGGTAACCCCGGAACGACTAGAAAATCTAAAATCGTGAGCTATAGGTCACGCTTTCGACAAAATTTGCCTCGAAACAAAAATCTTGAATTCTCCGGTAACCACAGCGATTAGAAAAGCTGAAAATCGTGAGCTATAGGTCACGCTTTCGGCCAAATGTGCTCCGAAAAAATAAAATCCTCAGAACCGCCGGTAACCCTAGCGACTAGAAAAATGAAAATCGTGAGCTATGGGTCGGGGTTTTATACCAAATCTGCTCAAAATATAAAATACCGGACTCGCGGTAATCTTTGGAATGACTAGAAAAGGCGAAAATCGTCGACTATAGATCGATCTTCGACCAAATGTGCTCCGAAAAATAAAAATCCCCAAACTGGCCCGGTAACCATGGAACGACTAGAAAAGCTGAAAATCGTGAGCTATAGGTCACGCTTTCGACAAAATATGCTCCGAAAAATAAAAATCCTCGGACAGCCTCGGTAACCCAGAAACGAATAGAAAAGCTGAAAATCGTGAGCTATAGGTCACGCTTTGGTCACGCCACGAAATCTGCTCAGAGAACAAAATTCCCCATTGCTCTTGTAATCTGTTGAGCGACTAGAAAAGCTGAAAATCGTGAGCTATATGTCACGCTTTAGCCCAAATGTGATCTGAAAAAAATCCCTCGAATCATCAGGTAAGACCGGAATGTTTAGAAAAGTTGAAAATCGTTAGCTATAGGTCACGCTTTCGCAAATGTGCTCGGAAAAATACAAATCCTGTCTTGGTCCCAGAACCGGAATGACTAGAAAAATGAAATCGTGAGCTATAGGTCACGCCTGGATAAATCTGCTTGAGAAACAAAAATCTTCGAATTCTCCAGGTAACCACGGCACGACTAGAAAAGCTGAAAATCGTGAGCTATAGGTCACGCTTTCGATAAATGTGCTCAGAAAAAAAAATCCCAGGGTGGCGGTAACCCTACAACGACTAGAAAAGCCGAAAATCGAAAATCGTGAGCTATGGGTGCGGTTTTCGCCAAATCTGCTCAAAATATAAAAATACCGGACTACTGTTGTAGCGTTGGAATGACTAGAAAATCGAAAATCGTGAGCTCTGAGATCGATCTTTCGACCAAATGTGCTCAGAAAATAAAAATTCCCAAACTAGAAAAGTCGGCTGGTAACCATAGAATGACTAGAAAAGCGAAAATCGTGAGCTATAGGTCACGCTTTAAAATGTGTTGAAAAATCTGCTCCCCAGGAACAAAATTCTCCCCCAAAATATAAAATACCCGACTTGCTCACGGTAGCGGTTGAGCGACTAGAAAAGCTGAAAATCGTGAGCTATATGACACGCTTTAAGCCCAAATGTGATCGAAAAAAAAATCCACGAATCCTCCGGTAAGACCGGACTGTTTAGAAAAGTTGAAAATCGTTAGCTAAGGTCACGCTTTCGGACAAATGTGCTCGGAAAAATAAAAATCCCGGGACTGGTCCGGTAACCTCGGAACGACTAGAAAAGCTGAAATCGTGAGCTATAGATCAGTCTTTCCGCCAAATGTGCTCCGAAAAATAAAAATCCCCAAACGGCACAGTAACCTTAGAATGACTAGAAAAGTGAAAATCGTGAGCTATAGGTCGGGGTTTTTCGCCAAATCTGCTCAAAATATAAAAATACCCGACCGTACGTGAGAACGTTGGAATGACTAGGAAAGCAGAAAATCGTGAGCTATAGATCAGTCTTTCGGCCAAATGAGCTCTGAAAAATAAAAATCCCCAAACTGGCCTGGTAACCTTAGAATGACTAGAAAACCTGAAAATCGTGAGCTACAGATCAGTCTTTCGGCCAAATGTGCTCCGAAAAATAAAAATACCCGGACTGGCCCGGTAACCCTACAACGACTAGAAAAACTGAAAATCGTGAGCTATAAATCAGTCTTTCGGCCAAATGAGCTCTGAAAAATAAAAATCCCCAAACTGTCCTGGTAACCTTAGAATGACAAGAAAACCTGAAAATCGTGAGCTACAGATCAGTCTTTCGGCCAAATGAGCTCAAAAAATAAAATCCCAAACTAGCTCGGTAACCTTAGAACGACTAGAAAAGCTGAAAATTGTGAGCTATAGGTCACGCTTTCGGCCAAATGTGCTCCGAAAAATAAAAATCCCCAGACTGGCCCGGTAACCCTACAACGACTAGAAAAACTGAAAATCATGAGCTCTAGGTCAGGCTTTCGGCCAAATCTGCTCCAAAATATAAAAATACCCCACTACGCCAGTAACACTGGAATGACTAGAAAAGCTGAGAATCGTGATCTATAGATCAGTCTTTCGGCCAAATGAGCTCCGAAAAATAAAAATCCCCAAACTGGCCCGGTAACCTTGGAATGACTAGAAAAGCTGAAAATCGTGATCTATAGGTCACGTTTCGATAAATATGTCATGAAAATTAAAATCCCTGACCGCGGTAACCCCGGAACGACTAGAAAAACTGAAACTCATGAGCTATAGGTCACGCTTTTGACAAAATATGCTCAGAAAATAAAAATCTCGGACCGCCTCGGTAACCCGAAACGAATAGAAAAGTCAAAATCTTGAGCTATAGGTCACGCTTTTGCCGAAATCTGCTCCGAGGAACAAAATTCCCCTGGCTGCTCTTGTAACCGTTGAACGACTAGAAAAGCTAAAAATCGTGAGCTATATGTCACGCTTTCGCCCTCATGTGATGCGAAAAAAATTCCCTCGAATCATCCGGTAACACCGGAATGTTTAGAAAAGTTGAAAATCGTTAGCTATAGGTCACGCTTTCGGGCAAATGTGCTCAGGAAAATACAAATCCCGGTCCCGGAACCCGGAATGACTAGAAAAGTGAAATCGTGAGCTATAGGTCACGCCTTGGACCAAATCTGCCGAGAAACAAAAAATCTTTGGAATTCTCCGGTAACCCTGGCACGACTAGAAAAGCTGAAAATCATGAGCTATAGGTCAGGTTTTTGGCCAAATGATATCCGAAAAATAAAAATCCCCAAACTGGCCCGATAACCTTAGAACGACTAGAAAAGCAGAAAATCGTGAACTATAGATCACGCTTTCGACAAAATATGCTCCGAAAAATAAAAATCCCCAAACTGGCCTGGTAACCATAGAATGACTAGAAAAGCTGAAAATCATGAGCTATAGGTCACGCTTTCGGCCAAATGCGCTCGAAAATAAAAATCCCGGACTAGCCCAAGAACCCTACAACGACTAGAAAAGTGAATATCGTGAGCTATAGGTCGGGTTTCGCCAAATTGCTCTAAAATATAAAATACCCGAATCGCACAGTAACGTTGGAATGACTAGAAAAGCTGAAAATCGTGACCTATAGAACAGTCTTTCGGCCAAATGAGCTTTGAAAAATAAAAATCCCCAAACTGGCCCGGTAACCTTAGAACGACTAGAAAAGCTGAAAATCGTGAACTAGGTCACGCTTTCGGCCAAATGTGCTCCGAAAAATAAAAATCCCCAGACTGACCCGGTAACCCTACAATGACTAGAAAAGCTGAAAATCATGAGCTATAGGTCAGGTTTTTGGCCAAATGATATCCGAAAAATAAAAATCCCCAAACTGGCTCGATAACCTTAGAACGACTAGAAAAGCAGAAAATCGTGAGCTATAGATCACGCTTTCGACAAAATATGCTCCGAAAAATAAAAATCCTGGGACTGCCTCGGTAACCCAGAAACGACTAGAAAAGCTGAAAATCGTGAGCTACAGGTCACGCTTTCACCGAAATCTGCTCCGACGAACAAAATTTCCCCGACTGCTCCGGCAACCGTTGAACGACTAGAAAAGCTGAAAATCGTGAGGTATATGTCACGCTTTCGCCCAAATGTGATGCGAAAAATCCTCAAATCCTTGGTAAGACCGGAATGTTTAGAAAAGTTGAAAATCGTTAGCTATAGGTCACGCTTTCGGGCAAATGTGCTCGGAAAATAAAATCCCTAGATCGGTCACAGAACTCGGACGGCTAGAAAAGTCGAAATCGTGAGCAATAGGTCACGCTTTCGACCAAATCTGCCTCGAGAAACAAAATATATTCGGAATTCTCCGGTTACCCTGGCACGACTAGAAAAGCTGAAAATCGTGAGCTATAAGTCACGCTTTCGGCCAAATGAGCTCCAAAAAATAAAAATCCCCAGACTGGCCCGGAAACCCTACAAAGCTATAGGTCAGGTTTTCGGCCAAATCTGCTCCAAAATATAAAAATACCCGGACTGCGCCGGTAACGCTGGAATGACTAGAAAAGCTGAAAATAGTGACCTATAGATCAGTCTTTCGGCCAAATGAGCTCTGAAAAATAAAAATCTCCAAACTGGCCCGGTTACCTTAGAACGACTAGAAAAGCTGAAAATCGTGAACTAGGTCACGCTTTCGGCCAAATGTGCTCTGAAAAATAAAAATCCCCAGATGACCCAGAACCTACAACGACTAGAAAAGCTGAAAATCATGAGCTATAGGTCAGATTTTCGGCCAAATCTGCTCCAAAATATAAAAATACCCGGACTGCGCCGGTAACGATGGAATGACTAGAAAAGCTGAAAATCTTGAGCTATGGGTCAGGTTTTCGGCCAAATCTGCTCCAAAATATAAAAATACCCAGACTACGCTGGTAACGCTGGAATGACTAGAAAAGCTGAAAATCGTGAGCTACAGATCAGTCTTTCGGCCAAATGTGCTCCGAAAAATAAAAATCCCCAAACTGGCCTGGTAACCATAGAATGACTAGAAAAGCTGAAAATCATGAGCTATAGGTCACGCCGCCAAATGCGCCAGAAAATAAAAATCCCAGACCGCCCAACCCTAGCGACAAGAAAAGCTGAATATCGTGAGCTATAGGTTAGGTTTTCGGCCAAATATGCTCCGAAAAATAAAAATCCTCGGACTGCCTCGGTAACCCAGAAACGAATAGAAAAGCTGAAAATCGTGAGCTATAGGTCACGCTTTCGCCGAAATCTGCTCCGAGGAACAAAATTCCCCCGACTGCTCCGGTAACCGTTGAACGACTAGAAAAGCTGAAAATCGTGAGCTATATGCACGCTTTCGCCCAAATGTGATGCGAAAAAATCCCTCGAATCCTTCGGTAAGACCGGACTGTTTAGAAAAGTTGAAAATCGTTAGCTATAGGTCACGCTTTCGGGCAAATGTGCTTAGAAAAATAAAAATCCCTGGACTGGTCCGGTAACCCCGGAACGACTAGAAAATCTAAAATCGTGAGCTATAGGTCACGCTTTCGACCAAATTTGCCTCGAGAAACAAAAAATCTTCGGAATTCTCCGGTAACCCTGGCACGATTAGAAAAGCTGAAAATCGTGAGCTATAGGTCACGCCGCCAAATGTGCTCAAAAATAAAATCCTCGTGGCCGTAACCCTACAACGACTAGAAAAGCCGAAAATCGTGAGCTATGGGTCAAGTTTTGCCAAATCTGCTCGAAATATAAAATACCGGGACTCGCCTGTAATGCCGAATGACTAGAAAAGCCGAAAATCGTCGACTATAGATCGATCTTCGACCAAATGTGCTCCGAAAAATAAAAATCCCCAAACTGGCCCGGTAACCATGGAACGACTAGAAAAGCTGAAAATCGTGAGCTATAGGTCACGCTTTCGACAAAATATGCTCCGAAAAATAAAAATCCTCGGACTGCCTCGGTAACCCAGAAACGAATAGAAAAGCTGAAAATCGTGAGCTATAGGTCACGCTTTCGCCGAAATCTGCTCCGAGGAACAAAATTCCCCCGACTGCTCCGGTAACCGTTGAACGACTAGAAAAGCTGAAAATCGTGAGCTATATGTCACGCTTTCGCCCAAATGTGATCTAAAAAAAATCCTCGAATCATCCCAGGTAACCGGAATGTTTAGAAAAGTTGAAAATCATTAGCTATAGGTCACGCTTTCGCAAATGTGCTCGGAAAATACAAATCCTGTCTTGTCCCAGTAACCGGAATGACTAGAAAAGTCGAAATCGTGAGCTATAGGTCACGCCTTGGATAAATCTGCTTGAGAAACAAAAATCTTGAATTCTCCCAACCACAGCACGACTAGAAAAGCTGAAAATCGTGAGCTATAGGTCACGCTTTCGATAAATGTGCTCGAAAAATAAAAATCCCAGCATCGCCCGCAGTAACCCTACAACGACTAGAAAAGCTGAAAATCGTGAGCTATGGGTCTGGTTTTCGGCCAAATCTGCTCCAAAATATAAAAATACCCAGACTACGCTGGTAACGTTGGAATGACTAGAAAATCTGAAAATCGTGAGCTCTGGATCGCCTTCGGCCAAATGTGCTCAAAAATAAAATTCCCAAACCGGCACGGTAACCATAGAATGACTAGAAAAGCGTAAAATCGTGAGCTATAGGTCACGCCACCAAAATCTGCTCGAGGAACAAAATTCTCCATCGCTCTCAGTAACCGTTGAACGACTAGAAAAGCTGAAAATCGTGAGCTATATGACACGCTTTCGCCCAAATGTGATGCGAAAAAAAATCCCACGAATCCTCCGGTAAGACCGGACTGTTTAGAAAAGTTGAAAATCGTTAGCTAAGGTCACGCTTTCGGACAAATGTGCTCGGAAAAATAAAAATCCCGGGACTGGTCCGGTAACCTCGGAACGACTAGAAAAGCTGAAATCGTGAGCTATAGATCAGTCTTTCCGCCAAATGTGCTCCGAAAAATAAAAATCCCCAAACTGGCCTGGTAACCTTAGAATGACTAGAAAAGCTGAAAATCGTGAGCTATAGGTCAGGTTTTTCGCCAACTACTCAAAATATAAAATACCGGACTGCTAGAGTAACGTTGGAATGACTAGGAAAGTCGAAAATCGTGAGCTATAGATCAGTCTTTCGGCCAAATGAGCTCTGAAAATTAAAAATCCCCAAACTGGCCTGGTAACCTTAGAATGACTAGAAAACACGAAAATCGTGAGCTCTGGATCGCCTTTTCGGCCAAATGTGCTCAAAAAATAAAATACCCGATGGCGGTAACCCTCAATGACTAGAAAAAGCGAAAATCGTGAGCTATAAATCGCCTTTTCGGCCAAATGAGCTCTGAAAAATAAAATCTAAACCGTCACGTAACCTTAGAATGACAAGAAAACACGAAAATCGTGAGCTACAGATCGCCTCTTCGGCCAAATGAGCTTTGAAAATAAAAATCCCAAACTAGCTCGGTAACCTTAGAGCGACTAGAAAACACGAAAATTGTGAGCTATAGGTCACGCTTACCAAATGTGCTCGAAAAATAAAATCCCAGGACCGCCCTTAACCCTACAACGACTAGAAAAACTGAAAATCATGAGCTCTAGGTCAGGCTTTCGGCCAAATCTGCTCCAAAATATAAAAATACCCCACTACGCCAAGAACTTTGGAATGACTAGAAAAGTCGAGAATCGTGATCTATAGATCGATCTTTCGACCAAATGAGCTCAAAAATAAAATCTAAACCGCCCTAACCTTGGAATGACTAGAAAAGTGAAAATCGTGATCTATAGGTCACGTTTTCAAATAAATATCTTGAAATTAAAAATCCCGGATGGCCGGTAACCCCGGAACGACTAGAAAAACTGAAACTCATGAGCTATAGGTCACGCTTTTGACAAAATATGCTCCGAAAAATAAAAATCCTCGGACTGCCTCGGTAACCCAGAAACGAATAGAAAAGCTGAAAATCTTGAGCTATAGGTCACGCTTTCGCCGAAATCTGCTCCGAGGAACAAAATTCCCCTGGCTGCTCTTGTAACCGTTGAACGACTAGAAAAGCTAAAAATCGTGAGCTATATGTCACGCTTTCGCCCTCATGTGATGCGAAAAAAAATCCCTCGAATCATCCGGTAACACCGGAATGTTTAGAAAAGTTGAAAATCGTTAGCTATAGGTCACGCTTTCGGGCAAATGTGCTCAGGAAAATACAAATCCCTGGACTGGTCCGGTAACCCCGGAATGACTAGAAAAGCTGAAATCGTGAGCTATAGGTCACGCCTTGGACCAAATCTGCCTCGAGAAACAAAAAATCTTTGGAATTCTCCGGTAACCCTGGCACGACTAGAAAAGCTGAAAATCATGAGCTATAGGTCAGGTTTTTGGCCAAATGATATCCGAAAAATAAAAATCCCCAAACTGGCCCGATAACCTTAGAGCGACTAGAAAAGCGTAAAATCGTGAACTATAGATCACGCTTTCGACAAAATATGCTCAAAAATAAAATCCCAAAGCGGCACGGTAACCATAGAATGACTAGAAAAGCTGAAAATCATGAGCTATAGGTCACGCTTTCGGCCAAATGCGCTCCGAAAAATAAAAATCCCCAGACTAGCCCAGTAACCCTACAACGACTAGAAAAGCTGAATATCGTGAGCTATAGGTCAGGTTTTCGGCCAAATTTGCTCAAAATATAAAAATACCCGAATCACGCAGTAACGTTGGAATGACTAGAAAAATGAAAATCGTGACCTATAGAACAGTCTTTCGGCCAAATGAGCTTTGAAAATTAAAAATCCCCAAACTGGCCCGGTAACCTTAGAACGACTAGAAAAGTGAAAATCGTGAACTAGGTCACGCTTTCAAATGTGTTCAGAAAATAAAATCCCTGGTGACCGGTAAACCCTACAATGACTAGAAAAGTCGAAAATCATGAGCTATAGGTCAGGTTTTTGGCCAAATGATATCCGAAAAATAAAATTCCCCAAACTGGCTCGATAACCTTAGAACGACTAGAAAAGCAGAAAATCGTGAGCTATAGATCACGCTTTCGACAAAATATGCTCCGAAAAATAAAAATCCTGGGACTGCCTCGGTAACCCAGAAACGACTAGAAAAGCTGAAAATCGTGAGCTACGTGTCACGCTTTCACCAAATCGCTCGACGAACAAAATTTCCCATTGCTCCGCAAGAACTGCTGAACGACTAGAAAAGCTGAAAATCGTGAGGTATATGTCACGCCGCCCAAATGTGATGCTAAAAAAATCCTCAAATCTTTCGGTAAGACCGAATGTTTAGAAAAGTTGAAAATCGTTAGCTATAGGTCACGCCGGGCAAATGTGCTCGGAAAATAAAAATCCTAGATCGGTCACAGAATCCGGAGCAGCTAGAAAAGTGAAATCGTGAGCAATAGGTCACGCTTTCGACCAAATCTGCCTCGAGAAACAAAATATATTCGGAATTCTCCGGTTACCCTGGCACGACTAGAAAAGCTGAAAATCGTGAGCTATAAGTCACGCCGCCAAATGAGCTCAAAAATAAAATCCCAGTGGCGGAAACCCTACAAAGCTATAGGTCGGGTTTTCGCCAACCGCTCAAAATATAAAATACCGGACCGCGCGTATACTGGAATGACTAGAAAAGCTGAAAATAGTGACCTATAGATCGCCTTTCGGCCAAATGAGCTCTGAAAAATAAAAATCTCCAAACTGGCCCGGTTACCTTAGAACGACTAGAAAAGCTGAAAATCGTGAACTAGGTCACGCTTTCGGCCAAATGTGCTCTGAAAAATAAAAATCCCCAGACTGACCCGGTAACCCTACAACGACTAGAAAAGCTGAAAATCATGAGCTATAGGTCAGATTTTCGGCCAAATCTGCTCCAAAATATAAAAATACCCGGACTGCGCCGGTAACGATGGAATGACTAGAAAAGCTGAAAATCTTGAGCTATGGGTCAGGTTTTCGGCCAAATCTGCTCCAAAATATAAAAATACCCGGACAGCGCCGCTAACGCTGGAATGACT
The DNA here is from genome assembly GCA_036346245.1 of Bonia amplexicaulis. Classification (NCBI taxonomy): domain Eukaryota; kingdom Viridiplantae; phylum Streptophyta; class Magnoliopsida; order Poales; family Poaceae; genus Bonia; species Bonia amplexicaulis. The sequence continues at coordinate 46,143 of JAYGGG010000879.1, read as the reverse complement.
AGAAAAGCTGAAAATCGTGAGCTCTGAGATCGGTCTTCGACCAAATGTGCTCAAAAATAAAATCCCAAACCGGCACGGTAACCATAGAATGACTAGAAAAGCTGAAAATCATGAGCTATAGGTCACGCTTTCGGCCAAATGCGCTCCGAAAAATAAAAATCCCCAGACTGGCCCAGTAACCCTACAACGACAAGAAAAGCTGAATATCGTGAGCTATAGGTTAGGTTTTCGGCCAAATTTGCTCCAAAATATAAAAATACCCGAACTGCGCCGGTAACGTTGGAATGACTAGAAAAGCTGAAAATCGTGACCTATAGAACAGTCTTTCGGCCAAATGAGCTCTAAAAATAAAATCCCCAAACTGGCCCGGTAACCTTAGAACGACTAGAAAAGCTGAAAATCGTGAACTAGGTCACGCCGCCAAATGTGTCTCGAAAAATAAAATCCCAGATGGCCCCAACCCTACAACGACTAGAAAAGTCGAAAATCGTGAGCTATAGGTCACGCCTTGGATAAATCTGCTTGAGAAACAAAAATCTTGAATTCTCCCAGAACCACAGCACGACTAGAAAAGTCGAAAATCGTGAGCTATAGGTCACGCTTTCGATAAATGTGCTCAGAAAATAAAATCCCAGATCGCCCAGTAACCCTACAACGACTAGAAAAGTCAAAATCGTGAGCTATGGGTGCGGTTTTCGCCAAATCTGCTCAAAATATAAAATACCCGACTCTACCGTAACGTTGGAATGACTAGAAAATCTGAAAATCGTGAGCTACAGATCAGTCTTTCGGCCAAATGTGCTCCGAAAAATAAAAATTCCCAAACTGGCCTGGTAACCATAGAATGACTAGAAAAGCAGAAAATCGTGAGCTATAGGTCACGCTTTCGCCGAAATCTGCTCCGAGGAACAAAATTCTCCCGACTGCTCTGGTAACCGTTGAACGACTAGAAAAGCTGAAAATCGTGAGCTATATGACACGCTTTCGCCCAAATGTGATGCGAAAAAAAATCCCACGAATCCTCCGGTAAGACCGGACTGTTTAGAAAAGTTGAAAATCGTTAGCTAAGGTCACGCTTTCGGACAAATGTGCTCGGAAAATAAAAATCCGGGATCGTCCAGGTAACCTCGGAACGACTAGAAAAGCTGAAATCGTGAGCTATAGATCAGTCTTTCCGCCAAATGTGCTCCGAAAAATAAAAATCCCCAAACTGGCCTGGTAACCTTAGAATGACTAGAAAAGCTGAAAATCGTGAGCTATAGGTCGGGGTTTTCGCCAACCTGCTCAAAATATAAAATACCGGATCACTTTAAACGTTGGAATGACTAGGAAAGCGGAAAATCGTGAGCTATAGATCGCCTTCGGCCAAATGAGCTCAAAATAAAATCCCCAAACCGGCTCGGTAACCTTAGAATGACTAGAAAACCCGAAAATCGTGAGCTTACAGATCGCCTCTTCTACCAAATGTGCTCAGAAAATAAAAATACCCGGACCGCCCAGAACCCTACAACGACTAGAAAAACTGAAAATCGTGAGCTATAAATCAGTCTTTCGGCCAAATGAGCTCAAAAATAAAATCCCCAAACCGCCACGTAACCTTAGAATGACAAGAAAACCTGAAAATCGTGAGCTACAGATCAGTCTTTCGGCCAAATGAGCTCTGAAAAATAAAAATCCCCAAACTAGCTCGGTAACCTTAGAACGACTAGAAAACCTGAAAATTGTGAGCTATAGGTCACGCTTTCGGCCAAATGTGCTCCGAAAAATAAAAATCCCCAGACTGGCCCGGTAACCCTACAACGACTAGAAAAACTGAAAATCATGAGCTCTAGGTCAGGCTTTCGGCCAAATTTGCTCCAAAATATAAAAATACCCCACTACGCCAGTAACACTGGAATGACTAGAAAAGCTGAGAATCGTGATCTATAGATCGCCTTTCGACCAAATGAGTTCAAAAATAAAATCCCCAAACCGCCCGTAACCTTGGAATGACTAGAAAATGAAAATTGTGAGCTATAGGTCACGTTTTGACCAAATATGCCGCGAAAATTAAAATCCGGACCGCCCAGAACCCTGAACGACTAGAAAACTCGAAACTCATGAGCTATAGGTCACGCTTTTGACAAAATATGCTCCGAAAAATAAAAATCCTCGGACTGCCTCGGTAACCTAGAAACGAATAGAAAAGCTGAAAATCTTGAGCTATAGGTTACGCTTTCGCCGAAATCTGCTCCGAGGAACAAAATTCCCCTGGCTGCTCTTGTAACCGTTGAACGACTAGAAAAGCTAAAAATCGTGAGCTATATGTCACGCTTTCGCCCTCATGTGATGCGAAAAAAAATCCCTCGAATCATCCGGTAACACCGGAATGTTTAGAAAAGTTGAAAATCGTTAGCTATAGGTCACGCCGCAAATGTGCTCGGGAAAATACAAATCCACAGATGGTCCCAGAACCGGAATGACTAGAAAAGCTGAAATCGTGAGCTATAGGTCACGCCTTGGACCAAATATGCCTCGAGAAACAAAAAATCTTTGGAATTCTCCGGTAACCCTGGCACGACTAGAAAAGCTGAAAATCATGAGCTATAGGTCAGGTTTTTGGCCAAATGATATCCGAAAAATAAAAATCCCCAAACTGGCCCGATAACCTTAGAACGACTAGAAAAGCAGAAAATCGTGAACTATAGATCACGCTTTCGACAAAATATGCTCCGAAAAATAAAAATCCCCAAACTGGCCTGGTAACCATAGAATGACTAGAAAAGCTGAAAATCATGAGCTATAGGTCACGCTTTCGGCCAAATGCGCTCCGAAAAATAAAAATCCCCAGACTAGCCCAGTAACCCTACAACGACTAGAAAAGCTGAATATCGTGAGCTATAGGTCAGGTTTTCGGCCAAATTTGCTCCAAAATATAAAAATACCCGAACTGCGCCGGTAACGTTGGAATGACTAGAAAAGCTGAAAATCGTGACCTATAGAGCGAGCTTTTCGCCAAATGAGCTTTGAAAAATAAAATCCCAAACCGCCCGTAACCTTAGAACGACTAGAAAAGCTGAAAATCGTGAACTAGGTCACGCCGGCCAAATGTGTTCAAAAATAAAATCCCAGATGACCGGTAACCCTACAATGACTAGAAAAGCTGAAAATCATGAGCTATAGGTCAGGTTTTGGCCAAATGATATCCGAAAAATAAAAATCCCCAAACTGGCTCGATAACCTTAGAACGACTAGAAAAGCAGAAAATCGTGAGCTATAGATCACGCTTTCGACAAAATATGCTCCGAAAAATAAAAATCCTGGGACTGCCTCGGTAACGTAAACGACTAGAAAAGTGAAAATCGTGAGCTACGGTCACGCCACCAAATCGCTCGACGAACAAAATTTCCGATCGCCCCAACAACTGCTTGAGCGACTAGAAAAGCTGAAAATCGTGAGGTATATGTCACGCCGCCCAAATGTGATGCGAAAAAAAATCCCTCAAATCTTTCGGTAAGACCGGAATGTTTAGAAAAGTTGAAAATCGTTAGCTATAGGTCACGCTTTCGGGCAAATGTGCTCGGAAAAATAAAAATCCCTAGACTGGTCCTGTAACTCCGGAACGGCTAGAAAAGCTGAAATCGTGAGCAATAGGTCACGCTTTCGACCAAATCTGCCTCGAGAAACAAAATATATTCGGAATTCTCCGGTTACCCTGGCACGACTAGAAAAGCTGAAAATCGTGAGCTATAAGTCACGCCGCCAAATGAGCTCCAAAAATAAAATCCCAGATGGCCCGAAACCCTACAAAGCTATAGGTCGGGGTTTCTACCAAATCGCCCAAAATATAAAATACCTGACCGCGTGTAACGCTCGGAATGACTAGAAAAGCTGAAAATAGTGACCTATAGATCGTCTTTCGCCAAATGAGCTCAAAAAAATAAAATCTCCAAAGCGGCCCTTACCTTAGAGCGACTAGAAAAGTGAAAATCGTGAACTAGGTCACGCTTTCGCCAAATGTGCTCAAAAATAAAATCCCAGATGACCGGTAACCTACAACGACTAGAAAAGCTTGAAAATCATGAGCTATAGGTCGATTTTCGCCAAATCGCTCAAAATATAAAAATACCCGGACTGCGCCGGTAACGATGGAATGACTAGAAAAGCTGAAAATCTTGAGCTATGGGTCAGGTTTTCGGCCAAATCTGCTCCAAAATATAAAAATACCCAGACTACGCTGGTAACGCTGGAATGACTAGAAAAGCTGAAAATCGTGAGCTCAGATCAGTCTTTCGGCCAAATGTGCTCCGAAAAATAAAAATCCCCAAACTGGCCTGGTAACCATAGAATGACTAGAAAAGCTGAAAATCATGAGCTATAGGTCACGCTTACCAAATGCGCTCGAAAATAAAATCCCAGACCGCCCAAGAACCCTACAACGACAAGAAAAGTCAATATCGTGAGCTATAGGTTAGGTTTTCGCCAAATTTGCTCAAAATATAAAATACCCGAATCAGGCCGTAACGTTGGAATGACTAGAAAAGCTGAAAATCGTGACCTATAGAATGCCTTTTCGGCCAAATGAGCTCTAAAAAATAAAAATCCCCAAACTGGCCCGGTAACCTTAGAACGACTAGAAAGTGAAAATCGTGAACTAGGTCACGCTTTCCAAATGTGCTCAAAAATAAAATCCCCAGATCGCCCAGAACCCTACAACGACTAGAAAAGCTGAAAATCGTGAGCTATAGGTCACGCCTTGGACCAAATCTGCTTCGAGAAACAAAAATCTTCGTAATTCTCCCAGTAACCACGGCACGACTAGAAAAGTGAAAATCGTGAGCTATAGGTCACGCCGCCATAAATGTGTCAGAAAAATAAAATCCCAGATCGCCCGTAACCCTACAACGACTAGAAAAGTCGAAAATCGTGAGCTATGGGTCCGGTTTTCGCCAAATCGCTCAAAATATAAAATACCTGACACTACCGTAACGTTGGAATGACTAGAAAATCGAAAATCGTGAGCTACTGATCGCTCTTTCGACCAAATGTGCTCAGAAAAATAAAAATTCCCAAACTGGCCTGGTAACCATAGAATGACTAGAAAAGCAGAAAATCGTGAGCTATAGGTCACGCTTTACGAAATCGCCCGAGGAACAAAATTCTCCATTGACCGCCTCGGTAACCGCTTGAACGACTAGAAAAGCTGAAAATCGTGAGCTATATGACACGCTTTCGCCCAAATGTGATGCGAAAAAAAATCCCACGAATCCTCCGGTAAGACCGGACTGTTTAGAAAAGTTGAAAATCGTTAGCTAAGGTCACGCTTTCGGACAAATGTGCTCGGAAAATAAAAATCCCGGATCGGTCCCAGAACCTCGAACGACTAGAAAAGCCAAATCGTGAGCTATAGATCGCCTCTTCCGCCAAATGTGCTCAGAAAAATAAAAATCCCAAACCGCACGGTAACCTTAGAATGACTAGAAAAGTCGAAAATCGTGAGCTATAGGTCGTTTTCGCCAAATCGCCTCAAAATATAAAATACCTGATTGCGCGGTAACGTTGGAATGACTAGGAAAGCAGAAAATCGTGAGCTATAGATCAGTCTTTCGGCCAAATGAGCTCTGAAAAATAAAAATCCCCAAACTGGCCTGGTAACCTTAGAATGACTAGAAAACCTGAAAATCGTGAGCTACAGATCAGTCTTTCGGCCAAATGTGCTCCGAAAAATAAAAATACCCGACCGCCCTAGAACCTACAACGACTAGAAAAACTGAAAATCGTGAGCTATAAATCAGTCTTTCGGCCAAATGAGCTCTGAAAAATAAAAATCCCCAAACTGTCCTGGTAACCTTAGAATGACAAGAAAACCTGAAAATCGTGAGCTACAGATCAGTCTTTCGGCCAAATGAGCTCTGAAAAATAAAAATCCCCAAACTAGCTCGGTAACCTTAGAACGACTAGAAAAGCTGAAAATCGTGAGCTACAGATCAGTCTTTCGGCCAAATGTGCTCCGAAAAATAAAAATCCCCAAACTGGCACAGTAACCATAGAATGACTAGAAAAGTCGAAAATCATGAGCTATAGGTCACGCTTTGACCAAATGCGCCCGAAAAATAAAAATCCCAGATCGCCCAAGAACCCTACAACGACAAGAAAAGCTGAATATCGTGAGCTATAGGTTAGGTTTTCGGCCAAATTTGCTCCAAAATATAAAAATACCCGAATCTATGCGTGAACGTTGGAATGACTAGAAAAGTCGAAAATCGTGACCTATAGAACAGTCTTCTACCAAATGAGCTCTAAAAATAAAAATCCCCAAACCGCCCTAAACCTTAGAACGACTAGAAAAGTCTGAAAATCGTGAACTAGGTCACGCCGCCAAATGTGTTCAAAATAAAATCCCAGACCGCCCCAGAACCCTACAACGACTAGAAAAGCCGAAAATCGTGAGCTATAGGTCACGCCTTGACCAAATCGCTCGAGAAACAAAAATCTTGAACCTCCCAGAACCACGGCACGACTAGAAAAGTCAAAATCGTGAGCTATAGGTCACGCCGCCAAATGTGCTCCGAAAAATAAAATCCCCGATCGCCCTTGAACCCTACAACGACTAGAAAAGCCGAAAATCGTGAGCTATGGGTCCGGTTTTCGCCAAATCTGCCCAAAATATAAAATACCCGCACTCACTGCCGTAACGTTGGAATGACTAGAAAATCAAAATCGTGAGCTACAGACGCTCTTTCTACCAAATGTGCTCAAAAATAAAATTCCCAAACCGGCTCGGTAACCATAGAATGACTAGAAAAGCGTAAAATCGTGAGCTATAGGTCACGCCACGAAATCGCTCCGAGGAACAAAATTCTCCGATCGCTCTGTAACCGCTGAACGACTAGAAAAGCTGAAAATCGTGAGCTATATGACACGCCGCCCAAATGTGATGCGAAAAAAAATCCACGAATCCTCCCAGAAGACCGGACCATTTAGAAAAGTTGAAAATCGTTAGCTAAGGTCACGCTTTGACAAATGTGCTCGGAAAAATAAAAATCCCGGATCGGTCCGGTAACCTCGAACGACTAGAAAAGTCAAATCGTGAGCTATAGATCGCCTTTCCGCCAAATGTGTTCAGAAAATAAAATCCCAAACCGGCCCAGTAACCTTAGAATGACTAGAAAAGCTAAAATCGTGAGCTATAGGTCGGGGTTTTCGCCAACCGCCCAAAATATAAAAATACCCTGACCGCTACTTAACGTTGGAATGACTAGGAAAGCGTAAAATCGTGAGCTATAGATCGCCTTTTCGGCCAAATGAGCTCAAAATAAAATCCCAAACCGGCCTCGGTAACCTTAGAATGACTAGAAAACCGAAAATCGTGAGCTACAGATCGCCTTTCTACCAAATGTGTTCAAAAATAAAATACCGGACCGCCCAGAACCCTACAACGACTAGAAAACCGAAAATCGTGAGCTATAAATCGCCTCTTCGGCCAAATGAGCTCAAAATAAAATCCCCAAACCGTCTCGGTAACCTTAGAATGACAAGAAAACCCGAAAATCGTGAGCTACGATCGCCTCTTCGCCAAATGAGCTCAAAATAAAAATCCCCAAACTAGCTCAGAACCTTAGAACGACTAGAAAACCCGAAATTGTGAGCTATAGGTCACGCTTTAAACAAATGTGCTCAAAAAATAAAATCCCAGATCGCCCCAGAACCCTACAACGACTAGAAAATCGAAAATCATGAGCTCTAGGTCGCTTTCGCCAAATTTGCTCCAAAATATAAAATACCCCACTACGCCAAAGAATAATCGGAATGACTAGAAAGTCGAGAATCGTGATCTATAGATCACTTTTCGCCAAATGAGCTCAAAAATAAAAATCCCCAAACCGCCCTAAACCTTGAATGACTAGAAAAGTCGAAAATCGTGAGCTATAGGTCACGCCGCCAAATATGTCTTGAAATTAAAAATCCCTGGACCGCCCCAGAACCCCGAACGACTAGAAAACTCAAACTCATGAGCTATAGGTCACGCTTTTGACAAAATATGCTCCGAAAATAAAAATCCTGACCGCCTTGAACCCGTAAACGAATAGAAAAGTCGAAAATCTTGAGCTATAGGTCACGCCACGCGAAATCGCCCGAGGAACAAAATTCCGTCGCTCTTGAACCGTTGAACGACTAGAAAAGCTAAAAATCGTGAGCTATATGTCACGCCGCCTCATGTGATGCGAAAAATCCTCGAATCATCCGGTAACACCGAATGTTTAGAAAAGTTGAAAATCGTTAGCTATAGGTCACGCCGGCAAATGTGCTCAGAAAATACAAATCGGACCGTCCCAGAACCCTGAATGACTAGAAAAGTCAAATCGTGAGCTATAGGTCACGCCTTGGACCAAATATGCCTCGAGAAACAAAAATCTTTGGAATTCTCCCAGAACTCGCACGACTAGAAAAGCCGAAAATCATGAGCTATAGGTCGTTTTGGCCAAATGATATCCGAAAATAAAATCCCCAAACCGCCCGATAACCTTAGAACGACTAGAAAGGTAAAATCGTGAACTATAGATCACGCCGACAAAATATGCTCCGAAAATAAAAATCCCAAACCGGCCTCGTAACCATAGAATGACTAGAAAGCCGAAAATCATGAGCTATAGGTCACGCCGCCAAATGCGCCCGAAAAATAAAATCCTCAGACCGCCCAAGAACCCTACAACGACTAGAAAAGTCAATATCGTGAGCTATAGGTCGTTTTCGCCAAATTTGCTCCAAAATATAAAATACCCGAATCAAGCATAATATTGGAATGACTAGAAAAGTCGAAAATCGTGACCTATAGAATGCTTCTTCTACCAAATGAGCTCAAAAATAAAAATCCCCAAACCGCCCAGAATCCTTAGAACAACTAGAAAAGTCTGAAAATCGTGAACTAGGTCACGCCGCCAAATGTGTTCAAAAATAAAAATCCCTGATCGACCCGTGAACCCTACAATGACTAGAAAAGCTGAAAATCATGAGCTATAGGTCGTTTTGGCCAAATGATATCCGAAAAATAAAAATCCCAAACCGCTCGATAACCTTAGAACGACTAGAAAGGTAAAATCGTGAGCTATAGATCACGCCGACAAAATATGTTCAAAAATAAAAACTCGGACCGCCTTTAACCCGTGAACGACTAGAAAAGCCGAAAATCGTGAGCTACTGTGTCACGCTTTCACCGAAATCGCCCGACGAACAAAATTTCCGACCGCCCGCAACTGCTGAACGACTAGAAAAGCTGAAAATCGTGAGGTATATGTCACGCCGCCCAAATGTGATGCGAAAAAATCCTCAAATCCTTCTGAAGACCGAATGTTTAGAAAAGTTGAAAATCGTTAGCTATAGGTCACGCCACGGCAAATGTGCTCGGAAAATAAAAATCCCTAGACCGGTCCTCAGAACTCGAACGGTTAGAAAAGTCAAATCGTGAGCTATAGGTCACGCCACCAAATCCGCCGAGAAACAAAATATCTTCTAATTCTCCAGAACCCCGCACGACTAGAAAAGCTGAAAATCGTGAGCTATAAGTTACGCCGCCAAATGAGCTCCAAAAATAAAATCCTCAGATCGCCCGGAAACCCTACAAAGCTATAGGTCGTTTTGGCCAAATCGCCCAAAATATAAAAATACCCTGATCGCGCAGAACCGGAATGACTAGAAAAGCTGAAAATAGTGACCTATAGATCGCCTTTTCTACCAAATGAGCTCAAAAATAAAAATCTCCAAACCGCCCTACCTTAGAACGACTAGAAAGCCGAAAATCGTGAACTAGGTCACGCTTTACCAAATGTGCTCAAAATAAAAATCCCAGCATCCGACCCAGAACCCTACAACGACTAGAAAAGCTGAAAATCATGAGCTATAGGTCGACGCCGCCAACCGCCCAAAATATAAAATACCCTGACCGCTACCAGAACGATGGAATGACTAGAAAAGTCAAAATCTTGAGCTATGGGTCGCCGCCAAATCCGCCCAAAATATAAAATACCTGCACTCACGCCGTAACGCTGGAATGACTAGAAAAGTCGAAAATCGTGAGCTACAGATCGCCTTTCTACCAAATGTGTTCAAAAATAAAAATCCCAAACCGGCCTCGTAACCATAGAATGACTAGAAAAGTCGAAAATCATGAGCTATAGGTCACGCCGCCAAATGCGCCCAAAAATAAAATCCCTGATCGCCCAAGAACCCTACAACGACAAGAAAAACTGAATATCGTGAGCTATAGGTTAGGTTTTCGGCCAAATTTGCTCCAAAATATAAAAATACCCGAATCACACGCAGAACGTTGGAATGACTAGAAAAGTCGAAAATCGTGACCTATAGAATGCCTTTCTACCAAATGAGCTCTAAAAATAAAATCCCCAAACCGCCCAGAACCTTAGAACGACTAGAAAAGCTGAAAATCGTGAACTAGGTCACGCCTTCGGCCAAATGTGCTCCGAAAAATAAAAATCCCCAGACTGACCCGGTAACCCTACAATGACTAGAAAAGCTGAAAATCATGAGCTATAGGTCAGGTTTTTGGCCAAATGATATCCGAAAAATAAAAATCCCCAAACTGGCCCGACAACCTTAGAACGACTAGAAAAGCAGAAAATCGTGAGCTATAGATCACGCTTTCGACAAAATATGCTCCGAAAATAAAATCTCTGACCGCCTTTAACCCGTAAACGACTAGAAAAGCCGAAAATCGTTAGCTATAGGTCACGCCGGACAAATGTGCTCGAAAAATAAAATACTGACCGGTCCGGAACCCTGAACGACTAGAAAGCCGACATCGTGAGCCATAGGTCACGCCGACCAAATCGCCGAGAAACAAAAATCTTCGAATTCTCCGTAACCCCGGCACGATTAGAAAAGCTGAAAATCATGAGCTATAGGTCACGCCGCCAAATGTGCTCAAAAATAAAATCCTCGCATCGCCCCAGAACCCTACAACGACTAGAAAAGCCGAAACCGTGAGTTATGGGTCGTTTTCCCAAATTTGCTCTAAAATATAAAAATACCTGACCGCGCTTTAACGCTGAATGACTAGAAAAGCTGAAAATCGTGAGCTATAGATCGCCATTCGCCAAATATGCTCAAAATAAAAATCCCAAACCGCCTCGGTAACCTTAGAATGACTAGAAAGTCGAAAATCGTGAGCTATAGGTCACGCCGACAAAATATGCTCCGAAAATAGAAACTTGACCGCCTTTGAATACGTAAACGAATAGAAAAGCCGAAAATCGTGAGCTATAGGTCACGCTTTTGCCAAATCGCCCGCTGAACAAAATTCCCGATCGCTCCCAGAACTGCTGAACGACTAGAAAAGCTGAAAATCGTGTGTTATATGTCACGCCGCCCAAATGTGATGCGAAAAATCAATCATCCGGTAAGACCGGACTGCTTAGAAAAGTTGAAAATCGTTAGCTATAGGTCACGCTTTCGACAAATGTGCTCGGAAAATAAAAATCGACCGGTCCGGTGAACCCTAACGATTAGAAAAGCTGAAATCGTGAGCTATAGGTCACGCCACCAAATCGCCTCGAAACAAAAATCTTCAAATTCTCCCAACGCTGCACGATTAGAAAAGCTGAAAATCGTGAGATATAGGTCACGCCGCCAAATGTGCTTCAAAATAAAATCCCAGACCGCCCGCAGAACCCTACAAGGACAAGAAAAGTCAAAATCGTGAGCTATGGGTCGTTATCGGCCAAATCGCCGAAAATATAAAATACCGGACAAGGCGCTTAACTGGAATGACTAGAAAAGTCGAAAATCGTGAGCTATAGATCGCCTTTTCGCCAAATGTGTTCAAAAATAAAATCCCCAAACCGGCTCGGTAACCTTAGAATGACTAGAAAAGCTCGAAAATCGTGAGCTCTAGGTCACGCCTTTGGCCAAATGTGTCGCGAAAATTAAAAATACCTGACCGCCCCAGAACCCGAACGACTAGAAAAGCGAAAATCGTGAGTTATAGGTCATGCTTTCAAAAATATGCTCCAAAATAGAAATCCCTGACCGCCTCGGTGAACCCAAAACGAATAGAAAATCAAAATCATGAGCTATGGGTCACGCTTTCGCCGAAATTTGCTACGCGGAACAAAATTCCCCCGTCTGCTCCGGTAACCGTTGAACGACTAGAAAAGCTGAAAATCGTGAGCTATATGTCACGCTGTGGCCCAAATGTCATGCGAAAAAAAATCCCTCGAATCCACCGGTAAGACCGGACTGTTTAGAAAAGTTGAAAATCGTTAGCTATAGGTCACTTTGCACAAATGTGCTCGAAAAATAAAATGTTTAGACCGTCCCAGAACCCCGAACGACTAGAAAAGCTCAAATCGTGAGCTACAGTCACGCCAACAACAACCGAGAAACAAAAATCTTCGAATTCTCCGAACTCGCACGACTAGAAAAGCTGAAAATCGTGAGCTACAGTCACGCCGCCAAATGTGCTCAAAAATAAAAATCCCAAACCGCCCGGTAACCCTACAACGACTAGAAAAGTCGAAAATCGTGAGCTATTGGTCGTTTTCGCCAACCGCCCAAAATATAAAATACCCGACAAAGACCAAGAATGCCGGAATGACTAGAAAAGTCAAAATCGTGAGTCAGATCGCCTTTCGCCAAATGAGTTCAAAATAAAAATCCCCAAACCGCCCAGAACCTTAGAATGACTAGAAAGTCGAAAATCGTGAGCTAAAGGTCACGCTTTTGGCCAAATCGCCGAGAAACAAAAATCTTCGAATTCTCCTAATCTCGCACGACTAGAAAAGTCGAAAATCGTGAGCTATAGGTCACACTTTCGCCAAATATGTCGAAAATAAAAATCCTGACCGCCTTTAACCCGTAAACGAATAGAAAAGCCGAAAATCGTGAGCTATAGGTCACGCCACAAATCGCCCGAGGAACAAAATTTCGACCGCCCGCAGAATCGCTGAACGACTAGAAAAGCCGAAAATCGTGAGCTATATGTCACGCCGCCCAAATGTGATGCGAAAAATCCTCGAATCCTTCGATAAGACCGACCGCTTAGAAAAGTTGAAATTGTTAGCTATAGGTCACGCTCGCAAATGTGCTTAGAAAATAAAACTCGGATCGGTCCTAGAACTCCAAACGACTAGAAAATCTAAAATCGTGAGGTATAGGTCACGCCGACCAAATTTGCCTCGTGAAACAAAAATCTTCGAATTCTCCCAGAACCCCGCACGATTAGAAAAGCCGAAAATCGTGAGCTATAGGTCACGCCGCCAAATGTGTTCAAAAATAAAAATCTCGACCGCTCAGAACCCTACAACGACTAGAAAAGCCGAAATCGTGAGCTATGGGTCGCTTTTCGCCAACCGCCCGAATATAAAATACCCGACCACGCTTAACGCTGAATGACTAGAAAAGCCGAAAATCGTCACTATAGATCGCTTCTTCGCCAAATGTGTTCAAAAATAAAAATCCCCAAACCGCCCAGAACTATGGAACGACTAGAAAAGTCGAAAATCGTGAGCTATAGGTCACGCCGACAAAATATGCTCCGAAAATAAAAATCCTCTGACCGCCTCGGAACCCGTAAACGAATAGAAAAGCCGAAAATCGTGAGCTATAGGTCACGCCGCGAAATCGCCCGAGGAACAAAATTTCCGATCGCTTTTGTAATCAAGTGAACGACTAGAAAGCCGAAAATCGTGAGCTATATGTCACGCCGCCCAAACGTGATGCGAAAAAATCTCTCGAATTATCCAGAAGACCGGAATTTTAGAAAAGTTGAAAATCGTTAGCTATAGGTCACGCCGCAAATGTGCTCGGAAAATAAAAATCCTGCACCGCCCAAGAACCCTACAACGACTAGAAAAGCCGAATATCGTGAGGTATATGTCACGCCGCCAAATGAGCTCCAAAAATCGTGAACGACTAGAAAAGCCGAAAATCGTGAACTAGGTCACGCCGCCAAATGTGCTCAAAATAAAAATCTCGACCGACCCAGAACCCTACAACGACTAGAAAAGCTGAAAATCATGAGCTATAGGTCGATTTTCACCACCGCCCAAAATATAAAATACCGGACCGCACGGAACGATGGAATGACTAGAAAAGTCGAAAATCGTGAGCTATGGGTCGTTTTCGCCACCGCCCAAAATATAAAAATACCGGACAGCGCTAACTACTGGAATGACTAGAAAAGCCGAAATCGTGAGCTACAGATCGCCTTTTCTACCAAATGTGTTCAAAAATAAAAATCCCCAAACCGGCTCGGTAACCATAGAATGACTAGAAAAGCCGAAAATCATGAGCTATAGGTCACGCCGCCAAATGTGTTCAAAAATAAAATCCTCAGACCGACCCAGAACCCTACAACGACTAGAAAAGCTGAAAATCATGAGCTATAGGTCAGATTTTCGGCCAAATTTGCTCCAAAATATAAAAATACCCGATCTGCGCCGGTAACGTTGGAATGACTAGAAAAGCTGAAAATCGTGACCTATAGAACAGTCTTTCGGCCAAATGAGCTCTAAAAAATAAAAATCCCCAAACTGGCCCGGTAACCTTAGAACGACTAGAAAAGCTGAAAATCGTGAACTAGGTCACGCCGCCAAATGTGCTCAAAAATAAAATCCCTGATCGACCCAGAACCCTACAATGACTAGAAAAGCCGAAAATCATGAGCTATAGGTCGTTTTGGCCAAATGATATCCGAAAAATAAAAATCCCCAAACCGCCCGATAACCTTAGAACGACTAGAAAAGCGTAAAATCGTGAGCTATAGATCACGCCGACGAAATGTGCCCGTAAATAAAATAACCAGACCGCCCAGAACCCTACAACGACTAGAAAGCCGAAAATCGTGAGCTATAGGTCACGCCGACGAAATATGCTCCAAAAATAAAAACTTGACCGCCTCAGAACCCGTAAACGACTAGAAAAGTGAAAATCGTGAACTAGGTCACGCCGCCAAATGTGTTCAAAATAAAATCCTGCACCGCCCCAACCCTAAAACGACTAGAAAAGCTGAAAATCATGAGCTATAGGTCGTTTTCGCCAAATCGCCCAAAATATAAAATACCCGGATCACACAAGAATGAGGAATGACTAGAAAGTCGAAAATCGTGAGCTATAGATCGCCTTTTCTACCAAATGAGCTCCAAAAATAAAAATCCCCAAACCGGCCTCGTAACCTTAGAATGACTAGAAAAGTCGAAACGGTGACTATAAATCGCCTTTTGGCCAAATGAGTTCAAAAATAAAATCCCCAAACCGCCCGATAACCTTAGAACGACTAGAAAGTCAATATCGTGAGCTATAGGTCACGCCGACAAAATATGCTCCAAAATAAAAACTCCTGACCGCCCCAGAACCCGTAAACGACTAGAAAGCCGAAAATCGTGAGCTACTGTCACGCCACGAATCGCCCGAGGAACAAAATTTCCGACCGCCCGCAGAACTCGCTGAACGACTAGAAAAGTCGAAAATCCATCGAATCCTTCAGAAGACCGAATGTTTAGAAAAGTTGAAAATTGTTAGCTATAGGTCACGCCGGCAAATGTGCTCGAAAATAAAACTCGACCGGTCCGGTAACCCCTCAGAACGGCCAGGTAAGCCGAAAACGTGAGCTATAGGTCACGCCACCAAATCCGCCGAGAAACGAAAAATCTTCGTAATTCCCAGAACCCCGACACGACTAGAAAAGCCGAAAATCGTGAGCTATAAGTCACGCCGCCAAATGTGCTCCAAAAATAAAAATCCCTGATCGCCCGATAACCCAACAACGACTATAAAGCCGAAAATCGTGAGCTATAGGTCACGCCGACAAAATATGCTCCAAAATAAAAATCTTGACTACCCTTGAACCCGTAAACGACTAGAAAAGTCGAAAATCGTGAGCTATAGGTCACGCCGCCGAAATCAGCCCGAGGAACAAAATTTCCGACCGCCCCAGAATCGCTGAACGACTAGAAAAGCTAAAATCGTGAGCTATATGTCACGCCGCCCAAATGTGATGCGAAAAAATCCTCGAATCCTCCAAGAAGACCGAATGTTTAGAAAAGTTGAAAATCGTTAGCTATAGGACACGCCGCACAAATGTGGTCGAAAAATATAAATCCTCGACCGGTCCCAGAATCAAACGACTAGAAATGCCGAAATCGTGAGCTATAGGTCACGCCGTCGACCAAATCGCCGAGAAACAAAAATCTTCGAATTCTCCCAGAACCTCGGCACGACTAGAAAAGCCGAAAATCGTGAGGTATAGGTCACGCCGCCAAATGTGTTCAAAATAAAATCCCCAGATCGCCCAGAACCCTACAACGACTAGAAAAGCGGAAAATCGTGAGCTATAGGTCGCCGCCAAATCGCTCCAAAATATAAAAATATCCTGACCGCACCTTAATGCCGGAATGACTAGAAAAGCTAAAATCGTGAGCTATAGATCGCCTTTTGGCCAAATGAGTTCAAAATAAAAATCCCAAACCGCCCGATAACCTTAGAACGACAAGAAAGCCGAAAATCGTGAGCTATAGGTCACGCCGACAAAATATGCTCCAAAATAAAATCTCTGACCGCCTTTGAACCCGTAAACGACTAGAAAAGTCGAAAATCGTGAGCTACATGTCACGCCGCGAATCGCCCGAGGAACAAAATTTCCGACCGCCCCAGAATCGCTGAACGACTAGAAAAGCTGAAAATCGTGAGTATATGTCACGCCGCCCAAATGTGATGCGAAAAATCCATCGAATCCTTCAGAAGACCGAATGTTTAGAAAAGTTGAAAATTGTTAGCTATAGGTCACGCCGCAAATGTGCTCTAAAAATAAAAATCCTCGACCGGTCCCAGAACCTCAACGGTTAGAAAAGCCGAAACGTGAGCTATAGGTCACGCCGACCAACCGCCGAGAAACAAAAATCTTCGAATTCTCCCAGAACCCGGCACGACTAGAAAAGCCGAAAATCGTGAGCTATAAGTCGCGCTTACCAAATGTGCTCCAAAAATAAAAATCCCAGACCGCCCCAGAACCCTACAACGACTAGAAAAGCCGAAAATCGTGAGCTATAGGTCACGCTGACAAAATATGTTCAAAAATAAAAACTTGACCGCCTTGAACCCGTAAACGACTAGAAAAGCCGAAAATCGTGAGCTACAGTCACTAAGCCACCGAATCGCCCGAGGAACAAAATTCTCGACCGCCTTGCAGAATCGCTGAACGACTACAAAAGCTTAAAATCGTGAGCTATATGTCACGCCGCCCAAATGTGATGCTAAAAACCCTCGAATGCTCCAAAGAAGACCGTAATGTTTAGAAAAGTTGAAAATCGTTATTATAGGACACGCCGCAAATGTGGTCGAAAAATAAAATCCCCAGATCGTCCCAGAATCTCAAACGACTAGAAATGCCGAATCGTGAGCTATAGGTCACGCCGACCAAATCGCCGAGAAACAAAAATTTTTCGAATTCTCCAACCCCGCACGACTAGAAAAGTCGAAAATCGTGAGGTATAGGTCACGCCGCCAAATGTGTCAAAAATAAAATCACCAGACCGCCCCAGAACCCTACAACGACTAGAAAAGCGGAAAATCATGAGCTATAGGTCGGGTTTTTGGCCAAATCTGATCCAAAATATAAAATATCCTGACCGCACCTAATGCCGGAATGACTAGAAAAGCTAAAATCGTGAGCTATAGATCGCCTTTTGGCCAAATGAGTTCAAAATAAAAATCCCAAACCGCCCGATAACCTTAGAACGACAAGAAAGTCGAAAATCGTGAGCTATAGGTCACGCCGACAAAATATGCTCAAAATAAAAACTTGACCGCCTTGAACCCGTAAACGACTAGAAAAGCCGCAAATCGTGAGCTACTGTGTCACGCCACCGAATCGCCCGAGGAACAAAATTTCGATCGCCCAGAATCGCTGAATGACTAGAAAAGCTGAAAATCGTGAGGTATATGTCACGATTTCGCCAAATGTGATGCGAAAAATCCATCGAATCCTTCCAGAAGACCGAATGTTTAGAAAAGATGAAAATTGTTAGCTATAGGTCACGCTTTGACAAATGTGCTCGAAAAATAAAACCTCGACCGTCCCAGAACCCCAGAACGGCTAGAAAAGTCGAAACGTGAGCTATAGGTCACACTTTCACCAAATCGCCGAGAAACAAAAATCTTCGAATTCTCCGCAACCCCGGCACGACTAGAAAAGCTGAAAATCGTGAGCTATAAGTCGCGCCGCCAAATGTGCTCCAAAAATAAAATCCCTGTGACCGCCCAGAACCCTACAACGACTAGAAAAGTCGAAAATCGTGAGCTATAGGTCACGCTTTGACAAAATATGTTCAAAAATAAAACTTGACCGCCTTTGAACCCGTAAACGACTAGAAAAGCTGAAAATCGTGAGCTACAGTGTCACTGCCACAAATCGCCCGAGAACAAAATTTCCGACCGCCCAGAATCGCTGAACGACTAGAAAAGCTGAAAATCGTGAGCTATATGTCACGCCGCCCAAATGTGATGCTAAAAATCTCCGAATCCTCCAAGAAGACCGAATGTTTAGAAAAGTTGAAAATCGTTAGTTATAGGACACGCCGCAAATGTGGTCGAAAATAAAATCCCCGATCGGTCCCAGAATCTAAACGACTAGAAATGCCGAAATCGTGAGCTATAGGTCACGCTGCCGACTAAATCGCCTCGAGAAACAAAAATCTTCGAATTCTCCCAAACCCTAGCACGACTAGAAAAGCCGAAAATCGTGAGGTATAGGTCACGCCGCCAAATGTGTCAAAATAAAAATCCCAGACCGACCCAGAACCCCACAACGACTAGAAAAGCGGAAAATCGTGGTCGTTTTGGCCAAATCCGCCCAAAATATAAAATATCCTGACCGCACCAGAATGCCGGAATGACTAGAAAAGCTAAAATCGTGAGCTATAGATCGCCTTTTGGCCAAATGAGCTCCTAAAATAAAAATCCCCAAACCGCCCGATAACCTTAGAACGACAAGAAAGTTGAAAATCGTGAGCTATAGGTCACGCCGACAAAATATGCTCGAAAATAAAATCCCTGACCGCCTTCAGAACCCGTAAACGACTAGAAAAGCCGAAAATCGTGAGCTACGTGTCACGCCACCGAATCGCCCGAGGAACAAAATTTCGATCGCCCCCAGAATGCTGAACGACTAGAAAAGCTGAAAATATTGAGGTATATGTCACGCCGCCAAATGTGATGCGAAAAATCCATCGAATCCTTCTAAGACCGAATGTTTAGAAAAGTTGAAAATTGTTAGCTATAGGTCACGCCGGCAAATGTGCTCGAAAATAAAAATCCTCGACCGGTCCCAGAACCCGTAACGGCTAGAAAAGTCGAAAACGTGAGCTATAGGTCACGCCGACCAAATCGCCGAGAAACAAAAATCTTCTAATTCTCCCAGAACCCGCACGACTAGAAAAGCTGAAAATCGTGAGCTATAAGTCGCGCCGCCAAATGTGCTCCAAAAATAAAATCACCAGACCGCCCAGAACCCTACAACGACTAGAAAAGCCGAAAATCGTGAGCTATAGGTCACGCTTTGACAAAATATGTTCAAAAATAAAAACTTGACCGCCTTTAACCCGTAAACGACTAGAAAAGCTCGAAAATCGCGAAAGGCTGTGTCACTTGCCACAATCCGCCCGAGGAACAAAATTTCGATCGCCCCAGAACTGCTGAACGACTAGAAAAGCTGAAAATCGTGAGCTATATGTCACGCCGCCCAAATGTGATGCGAAAAATCGAATCCTCCAAGAAGACCGAATGTTTAGAAAAGTTGAAAATCGTTATTATAGGACACGCCGCGCAAATGTGGTCGAAAATAAAATCCCTGACCGTCCCAAGAACTCAAACGACTAGAAATGCCGAATCGTGAGCTATAGGTCACGCGTCGACCAAATCGCCGAGAAACAAAAATCTTCGAATTCTCCCAACCTCGCACGACTAGAAAAGCCGAAAATCGTGAGGTATAGGTCACGCCGCCAAATGTGTTCAAAATAAAATCCCTGACCGCCCAGAACCCTACAACGACTAGAAAAGCGGAAAATCGTGGTCGTTTTTGGCCAACCGCCCAAAATATAAAATATCCTGACCGCACCTAATGCCGAATGACTAGAAAAGCTAAAAATCGTGAGCTATAGATCGCCTTGGCCAAATGAGTTCAAAAATAAAAATCCCAAACCGCCCAATAACCTTAGAACGACAAGAAAGTCGAAAATCGTGAGCTATAGGTCACACTTTCGACAAAATATGCCCAAAATAAAAATCCTGACCGCCTTTGAACCCGTAAACGACTAGAAAAGCCGAAAATCGTGAGCTACGTGTCACGCCACCAAATCGCCCGAGGAACAAAATTTCGATCGCTCCCAGAATCATGAACGACTAGAAAAGCTGAAAATATTGAGGTATATGTCACGCCGCCCAAATGTGATGCGAAAAAATCCATCGAATCCTTCTAGAAGACCGAATGTTTAGAAAAGTTGAAAATTGTTAGCTATAGGTCACGCCGGGCAAATGTGCTCGAAAATAAAACTCGACCGTCCCAGAACCCTGAACGGTTAGAAAAGCCGAAAACGTGAGCTATAGGTCACGCCGACCAAATCGCCGAGAAACAAAAATCTTCGAATTCTCCGCAACCCGGCACGACTAGAAAAGCCGAAAATCGTGAGCTATAAGTCGCGCCGCCAAATGTGCTCCAAAAATAAAATCCCGTGACCGCCCCAGAACCCTACAACGACTAGAAAGCCGAAAATCGTGAGCTATAGGTCACGCTTTGACAAAATATGCTCAAAAATAAAAACTTGACCGCCTTGAACCCGTAAACGACTAGAAAACCGAAAATCGTGAGCTACTGTGTCACGGTCACGAATCGCCCGAGGAACAAAATTTCCGATCGCCTTGAATCGCTGAACGACTAGAAAGCCGAAAATCGTGAGCTATATGTCACGCCGCCCAAATGTGATGCGAAAAATCTCGAATCCTCCAAGAAGACCGGAATGTTTAGAAAAGTTGAAAATCGTTAGTTATAGGACACGCCGCAAATGTGGTCGAAAATAAAATCCCTGATCGGTCCCAGAATCTCAAACGACTAGAAATGCCGAAATCGTGAGCTATAGGTCACGCCACAACCAAATCGCCGAGAAACAAAAATCTTCGAATTCTCCCAACCTCGCACGACTAGAAAAGCTGAAAATCGTGAGGTATAGGTCACGCCGCCAAATGTGTTCAAAATAAAATCCCTGACCGCCCCAGAACCCTACAACGACTAGAAAAGCGGAAAATCGTGGTCGTTTTTGGCCAACCGTCCAAAATATAAAAATATCCGGACCGCACCGTAATGCCGGAATGACTAGAAAAGCTAAAATCGTGAGCTACGATCGCCTTTTGGCCAAATGCGCCCGAAAATAAAATCTCAAACCGCCCGATAACCTTAGAACGACAAGAAAGCCGAAAATCGTGAGCTATAGGTCACGCCGACAAAATATGCTCCGAAAATAAAACTTTGACCGCCTTGTGAACCCGTAAACGACTAGAAAAGCCGAAAATCGTGAGTCGCAGTCACGCCACCGAAATCGCCCGAGGAACAAAATTTCGACCGCCCCAGAATCGCTGAACGACTAGAAAAGCTGAAAATATTGAGGTATATGTCACGCCGCCCAAATGTGATGCGAAAAATCTATCGAATCCTTCTAAAGACCGAATGTTTAGAAAAGTTGAAAATTGTTAGCTATAGGTCACGCCGCAAATGTGCTCGAAAAATAAAAACTCGACCGTCCCAGAACCCCAGAACGGTTAGAAAAGTTGAAAACGTGAGCTATAGGTCACGCCACCAAATCGCCGAGAAACAAAAATCTTCGAATTCTCCCAACCTCGCACGACTAGAAAAGCCGAAAATCGTGAGCTATAAGTCGCGCTTCGCCAAATGTGCTCCAAAAATAAAAATCCCAGACCGCCCAGAACCCTACAACGACTAGAAAAGTCGAAAATCGTGAGCTATAGGTCACGCTTTGACAAAATATGTTCAAAAATAAAAACTTGACCGCCCCAGAACCCGTAAACGACTAGAAAAGCCGAAAATCGTGAGCTACAGTCACTTGCCACGAATCGCCCGAGGAACAAAATTTCGACCGCCTTTGAACTGCTGAACGACTAGAAAAGCTGAAAATCGTGAGCTATATGTCACGCCGCCCAAATGTGATGCGAAAAATCCTTTGAATCCTCCAAGAAGACCGGAATGTTTAGAAAAGTTGAAAATCGTTAGTTATAGGACACGCCGCAAATGTGGTCGAAAAATAAAATCCCCGATCGCCCAGAACACTATAACGACTAGAAAAGTGAAAATTGTGAGCTATAGGTCGTTTTCGCCAAATCGCTCAATATATAAAATACCCGACCACGCCAAGAACGTGGAATGACTAGAAAATCAAAATCGCGAGCTATATATCGCCTTTCTACCAAATGAGTCTCAAAATAAAAATCTCCAAACCGCTCGGTAACCTTAGAATGACTAGAAAGCCGAAAATCGTGAGCTATAGGTCACGCCTTTGGCCAAATGAGTCTCCGAAATAAAAACCCTGACCGCCAGAACCCGTAAACGACTAGAAAGTCGAAAATCGTGAGCTACTGTGTCACGCCGACAAAATATGCTCCAAAATAAAATCTCTGACCGCCTCAGAACCCGTAAACGACTAGAAAAGCGGAAAATCGTGAGCTACTGTGTCACGCCACCGAATCGCCCGAGGAACAAAATTTCCGATCGCCCGGTAACCGCTGAACGACTATAAAAGCTGAAAATCGTGAGGTATATGTGACGCCGCCCAAACGTGATGCGAAAAAATCCTCGAATCCTTCCAGAAGACCGAATGTTTAGAAAAGTTGAAAATCGTTAGCTATATGTCACGCCGCAAATATGCTCGAAAAATAAAAACTCAGACCGGGTCCCAGAACCCCGAACGACCGGAAAAGCTGAAATCATGAGCTATAGGTCACGCCACCAAATCGCCGAGGAACAAAAATCTTCGAATTCTCCCAGAACCGGCACGACTAGAAAAGCTGAAAATTGTGAGCCACGCCGCGAAATGTGTTCAAAAATAAAATCCCGATCGCCCCCAGAACACTATAACGACTAGAAAAGCTAAAATCGTGAGCTATAGGTCGCTTTCGCCAACCGCTCAAAATATAAAATACCCGGACCACACAAGAACGTGGAATGACTAGAAAAGCGAAAATCGTGAGCTATATATCGCCTTTCTACCAAATGAGTCCGACAAATAAAAATCCCCAAACCGGCCTCGGTAACCTTAGAAGGACTAGAAAGTCGAAAATCGTGAGCTATAGGTCACGCTGGCCAAATATGTCGCGAAATTAAAAATCCCGACCGGGCCGCAGAACCCGAACGACTAGAAAAGCCAAAATCATGAGCTATAGGTCACGCCGACAAAATATGTTCAAAAATAAAACTTGGACCGCCTTTAACCTAGAAACGACTAGAAAGTCAAAAACGTGAGCTACGTGTCATGTTACCGAATCGCCCGAGGAACAAAATTTCGACCGCCCCAGAACTGCTGAACGACTAGAAAGCTGAAAATCGTGAGCTATATGTCACGCCGCCCAAATGTGATGCGAAAAATCCTCGAATCCTCCAAGAAGACCTAATGTTTAGAAAAGTTGAAAATCGTTAGGACACGCTATGCAAATGTGGTCGAAAATAAAAATCCCTAGACCGTCCCAGAATCTAAATGAGTAGAAAAGCTGAAATCGTAAGTTATAGGTCACGCCACCAAATCGCCGAGAAACAAAAATCTTCTAATTCTCCCAGAACCATGGCACGACTAGAAAAGCCGAAATTGTGAGGTATAGGTCACGCCGCCAAATGTGTCTTCAAAATAAAATCCCAGACCGCCCTGCAGAACCCTACAACGACTAGAAAAGCCGAAAATCGTGAGCTATAGGTCGCTTTACCAACCGCTCAAAATATAAAATATCCGATCACACCGTAATGCCGGAATGACTAGAAAGCTAAAAATCGTGAGCTATAGATCGCCTTGGCCAAATGAGTCTGAAAATAAAAACTCCTGACCGCCTCAGAACCCGTAAAAGGCTAGAAAAGTCGAAAATGGTGAGCTACTGTGTCACGCCGACAAAATATGCTCCGAAAATAAAAACTCGACCGCCTCAGAACCCGTAAACGACTAGAAAAGCTAAAAATCGTGAGCTGTGTCACGCCACCAAATCGCCGAGAAACAAAAATCTTCTAATTCTCCCAGAACCCTAGCATGACTAGAAAAGCCGAAAATCGTGAGCTATATGTCACGCCGCCCAAATGTGATGCGAAAAACCTCGAATCCTCCAAGAAGACCGTAATGTTTAGAAAAGTTGAAAATCGTTATTATAGGACACGCCGCGCAAATGTGGTCGAAAAATAAAATCCTCAGATCGTCCCAGAATCTCAAAGGACTAGAAATGTCAAATCGTGAGCTATAGGTCACGCCGCCGACCAAATCGCCGAGAAACAAAAATCTTCGAATTCTCCAACACCGGCACGACTAGAAAAGTCGAAAATCGTGAGGTATAGGTCACGCCGCCAAATGTGTTCAAAAATAAAATCCCAGATCGCCCAGAACCCTACAACGACTAGAAAAGGTAAAATCGAGAGCTATAGGTCGTTTTCGCCAAATCGCCAAAAATATAAAAATATCCGATCGCGCGTAATGCCGGAATGAATAGAAAAGCTAAAATCGTGAGCTATAGATCGCCTTGGCCAAATGAGTTCAAAATAAAAATCTCTGACCGCCTTGAACCCGTAAACGACCGAAAAGCCGAAAATCGTGAGCTGTGTCACGCCACCAAATCGCCCGAGGAACAAAATTTCGATCGCCTTGCAGAACTGCTGAACGACTAGAAAAGCTGAAAATCGTGAGCTATATGTCACGCCGCCCAAATGTGATGCGAAAAATCCATCGAATCCTTCTGAAGACCGAATGTTTAGAAAAGTTGAAAATCGTTAGCTATAGGTCACGCCGGCAAATGTGCTCGAAAATAAAAATCCCTAGACTGGTCCGAAACTCCAGAACGGTTAGAAAAGCCGAAACGTGAGCTATAGGTCACGCCGACCAAATCGCCGAGAAACAAAAATTCTAATTCTCCCAGAACCCGGCACGACTAGAAAAGCCAAAATCGTGAGCTATAAGTCGCGCCGCCAAATGTGCTCTAAAAATAAAAATCCTCAGACCGCCCCAGAACCCTACAACGACTAGAAAAGTCGAAAATCGTGAGCTATACGCTACGCTTTGACAAAATATGTTCAAAAATAAAAACTTGACCGCCTTGAACCCGTAAACGACCGAAAAGCCGAAAATCGTGAGCTACGTGTCACGCCACCAAATCGCCCGAGGAACAAAATTTCGACTACCCCAAAGAATCTGAACGACTAGAAAAGCTGAAAATCGTGAGCTATATGTCACGCCGCCCAAATGTGATGCGAAAAATCCTCGAATCCTCCAAGAAGACCGAATGTTTAGAACTGCTGAAAAGCGTTAGCTAGAGGTCACGCCGGGAAATGTGCTCGAAAATAAAAACTCGGATCGCCTCAGAACTCCGAACGGTTAGAAAAGTCAAATCGTGAGCTATAGGTCACGCCGACCAAATCGCCGAGAAACAAAAATCTTCGAATTCTCCCAACCCCGCACGACTAGAAAAGCTGAAAATCGTGAGCTATAGGTCACGCCGCCAAATGTGTTCAAAAATAAAATCCCTCAGATCGCCCTGAAGTTTACAACGACTAGAAAAGCTGAAAATCGTGAGCTATAGGTCGCTTTCGCCAAAACCGCCCAAAAATAAAATACCCGGACCAGGCCAAGAACGTGGAATGACTAGAAAAGCCGAAAATCGTGACCTATAGATCGCTCTTCTACCAAATGAGTTCAAAATAAAAATCCCCAAACCGGCTCGGTAACCTTAGAATGATTAGAAAAGTCGAAAATCGTGAGCTATAGATCGCCTTTTGGCCAAATGAGTTCAAAATAAAAATCCCAAACCGCCCGATAACCTTAGAACGACTAGAAAAGCCGAAAATCGTCGCTATAGATCACACCGGCAAATGTGCTCGAAAATAAAATCTTTACACCGTCCCAGAACCCGAACGACTAGAAAAGTCGAAATCGTGAGCTATAGGTCACGCCGACCAAATCGCCGAGAAACGAAAATCTTCGCACTTCTCCCAGACCCCGGCACGACTAGAAAAGCTGAAAATCGTGAGCTACGTGTCACGCCGCCGAATCGCCCGAGGAACAAAATTTCAACCGCCTTGAATCGCTGAACGACTAGAAAAGTTGAAAATCGTGAGCTATATGTCACGCCGCCCAAATGTGATGCGAAAAATCCTCAATCCTCCAAAGAAGACCGAATGTTTAGAAAAGTTGAAAATCGTTATTATAGGACACGCCGCAAATGTGGTCGAAAATAAAATCCCTGACCGGTCCCAGAATCAAACGACTAGAAATGCCGAATCGTGAGCTATAGGTCACGCCGTCGACCAAACCGCCGAGAAACAAAAATCTTCGAATTCTCCCAGAACTCGGCACGACTAGAAAAGCCGAAAATCGTGAGGTATAGGTCACGCCGCCAAATGTGTTCAAAATAAAAATCCCCAGACCGCCCAGAACCCTACAACGACTAGAAAAGCGAAAATCGTGAGCTATAGGTCGCTTTCGCCAAATCGCCCAAAATATAAAAATATCCGGACCGCACCTAATGCCGGAATGACTAGAAAAGCTAAAAATCATGAGCTATAGATCGCTTTGGCCAAATGAGTTCAAAATAAAATCCCCAAACCGCCCGATAACCTTAGAACGACAAGAAAAGTCAAAATCGTGAGCTATAGGTCACGCCGACAAAATATGCTCCGAAAATAAAAACTCTGACCGCTTCAGAACCCGTAAACGACTAGAAAAGCTGAAAATCGTGAGCTACGTGTCACGCCACAAATCGCCCGAGGAACAAAATTTCGACCGCCCAGAATCGCTGAACGACTAGAAAAGCCGAAAATCGTGGTATATGTCACGCCGCCCAAATGTGATGCGAAAAATCCATCGAATCCTTCTGAAGACCGAATGTTTAGAAAAGTTGAAAATTGTTAGCTATAGGTCACGCCGGCAAATGTGCTCGAAAATAAAAACTCGACCGTTCGGAGAACCCCGTAACGGTTAGAAAAGTCGAAAACGTGAGCTATAGGTCACGCCGACCAAATCGCCGAGAAACAAAAATCTTCTAATTCTCCAACCCCGGCACGACTAGAAAAGCCGAAAATCGTGAGGTATAAGTCGCGCCTACCAAATGTGCTCCAAAAATAAAAATCCTCAGACCGCCCTAGAGTCTCTACAACGACTAGAAAAGCCGAAAATCGTTAGCTATAGGTCACGCTTTGACAAAATATGTTCAAAAATAAAAACTTGACCGCCTTTGAACCCGTAAACGACTAGAAAAGTCGAAATCGTGAGCTACGTGTCACTTGCCACGAATCGCCCGAGGAACAAAATTTCGACCGCCTCAGAATGCTGAACGACTAGAAAAGCTGAAATCGTGAGCTATATGTCACGCCGCCCAAATGTGATGCGAAAAACTCGAATCCTCCAAGAAGACCGTAATGTTTAGAAAAGTTGAAAATCGTTATTATAGGACACGCCGCGCAAATGTGGTCGAAAAATAAAAATCCTGATCTGGTCCCAGAATCAAATGACTAGAAATGCCGAAATCGTGAGCTATAGGTCACGCCGACCAAATCACCGAGAAACAAAAATCTTCGAATTCTCCTAACACCGGCACGACTAGAAAAGCTGAAAATCGTGAGGTATAGGTCACGCCGCCAAATGTGTCAAAAATAAAAATCCCAGACCGCCCAGAACCCTACAACGACTAGAAAAGCGAAAATCATGAGCTATAGGTCGTTTTGGCCAAATCGCCCAAAATATAAAATATCCTGACCGCACCTAATGCCGGAATGACTAGAAAAGCTAAAAATCGTGAGCTATAGATCTGTCTTTTGGCCAAATGAGCTCCGAAAAATAAAAATCCCCAAACTGGCCCGATAACCTTAGAACGACAAGATAAGCTGAAAATCGTGAGCTATAGGTCACGCCGACAAAATATGCTCCGAAAATAAAATCCTGACTACCTTGAACC
This sequence comes from Bonia amplexicaulis, assembly GCA_036346245.1. Classification (NCBI taxonomy): domain Eukaryota; kingdom Viridiplantae; phylum Streptophyta; class Magnoliopsida; order Poales; family Poaceae; genus Bonia; species Bonia amplexicaulis. Next base: position 17,958 of record JAYGGG010000879.1, on the reverse strand, counting down.
CGTAAACGACTAGAAAAGCCGAAAATCGAGCTACTGTGTCACGCCACCGAATCGCCCGAGGAACAAAATTTCCGATCGCCCCAGAACTGCTGAACGACTAGAAAAGCTGAAAATCGTGAGGTATATGTCACGCCGCCCAAATGTGATGCGAAAAATCCATCGAATCCTTCAGAAGACCGAATGTTTAGAAAAGTTGAAAATTGTTAGCTATAGGTCACGCCGCAAATGTGCTCGAAAAATAAAACTCGACCGTCCCAGAACTCCGAACGGCTAGAAAAGCCGAAACGTGAGCTATAGGTCACGCCGACCAAATCGCCGAGAAACAAAAATCTTCGAATTCTCCAACCCCGCACGACTAGAAAAGCTCGAAAATCGTGAGCTATAAGTCGCGCCGCCAAATGTGCTCCAAAAATAAAAATCCCCAGACCGCCCCAGAACCCTACAACGACTAGAAAGTCGAAAATCGTGAGCTATAGGTCACGCTTTGACAAAATATGTTCAAAAAAAAAACTTGACCGCCTTGAACCCGTAAACGACTAGAAAAGTCGAAAATCGTGAGCTGCTGTGTCACTTGCCACCGAATCGCCCGAGGAACAAAATTTCGACCGCCTTGAGAACTGCTGAACGACTAGAAAGCTCGAAAATCGTGAGCTATATGTCACGCCGCCCAAATGTGATGCGAAAAATCCTCGAATCCTCCAAGAAGACCGAATGTTTAGAAAAGTTGAAAATCGTTAGCTATAGGACACGCTATGCAAATGTGGTCGAAAATAAAATCCCCGACCGTCCCAGAATCAAACGACTAGAAATGCCAAATCGTGAGCTATAGGTCACGCCGACCAAATCGCCGAGAAACAAAAATCTTCTAATTCTCCCAGAACTCGGCACGACTAGAAAAGTCGAAAATCGTGAGGTATAGGTCACGCCGCCAAATGTGTTCAAAAATAAAAATCCCCGACCGCCCCAGAACCCTACAACGCTAGAAAAGCGGAAAATCGTGGTTAGGTTTTTGGCCAAATCGCCCAAAATATAAAAATATCCTGACCGCACCTAATGCCGAATGACTAGAAAAGCTAAAAATCGTGAGCTATAGATCGCCTTTGGCCAAATGAGTTCAAAAATAAAATCCCCAAACCGCCCGATAACCTTAGAACGACAAGAAAGTCGAAAATCGTGAGCTATAGGTCACGCCGACAAAATATGCTCCAAAATAAAATCTCCTGACCGCCTTGAACCCGTAAACGACTAGAAAAGCCGAAAACTCGAGCATGTGTCACGCCACAAATCGCCCGAGGAACAAAATTTCGATCGCCCAGAAACTGCTGAACGACTAGAAAAGCTGAAAATATTGAGGTATATGTCACGCCGCCCAAATGTGATGCGAAAAATCCATCGAATCCTTCAGAAGACCGAATGTTTAGAAAAGTTGTTAATTGTTAGCTATAGGTCACGCCGGCAAATGTGCTCGAAAAATAGAAATCCTCGACCGTCCCAGAACTCAGAACGGCTAGAAAAGCCGAAAACATGAGCTATAGGTCACGCCGACCAAATCGCCGAGAAACAAAAATCTTCGAATTCTCCAGAACCCCGGCACGACTAGAAAAGCTGAAAATCGTGAGCTATAAGTCGCGCCGCCAAATGTGCTCCAAAAATAAAAATCCTCAGACCGCCCCAGAACCCCACAACGACTAGAAAGCCGAAAATCGTGAGCTATAGGTCACGCTTTGACAAAATATGTCCAAAAATAAAAACTTGACCGCCCTTTGAACCCGTAAACGACTAGAAAAGCCGAAAATCGTGAGCTACAGTGTCACGGCCACCAAATCGCCCGAGGAACAAAATTTCCGATCGCCTTCAGAATCGCTGAACGACTAGAAAGCTGAAAATCGTGAGCTATATGTCACGCCGCCCAAATGTGATGCGAAAAACTCGAATCCTCCAAGAAGACCGTAATGTTTAGAAAAGTTGAAAATCGTTAGTTATAGGACACGCCGCCGCAAATGTGGTCGAAAATAAAATCCCTGATCGGTCCCAGAACTCAAATGACTAGAAATGCCGAATCGTGAGCTATAGGTCACGCCGACCAAATCGCCTCGAGAAACAAAAATCTTCGAATTCTCCTAACACCGGCACGACTAGAAAACCGAAAATCGTGAGGTATAGGTCACGCCGCCAAATGTGTTCAAAATAAAAATCCCAGACCGCCCCAGAACCCTACAACGACTAGAAAAGCGAAAATCATGAGCTATAGGTCGTTTTGGCCAACTGCCCAAAATATAAAAATATCCTGACCGCACCTAATGCCGGAATGACTAGAAAAGCTAAAAATCGTGAGCTATAGATCGCCTTTTGGCCAAATGAGTTCAAAATAAAAATCCCCAAACCGCCCGATAACCTTAGAACGACAAGAAAAGTCAAAATCGTGAGCTATAGGTCACGCCGACAAAATATGTCTCAATATAAAATCTCTGACCGCCTTGAACCCGTAAACGACTAGAAAAGCCGAAAATCGTGAGGTATATGTCACGCCGCCCAAATGTGATGCGAAAAATCCTTCAATCCTTCTGAAGACCGAATGTTTAGAAAAGTTGAAAATTGTTAGCTATAGGTCACGCTTTGGGCAAATGTGCTCGAAAAATAAAATCTCGATCGTCCAGAACTCCGCAACGGTTAGAAAAGTCGAAAACGTGAGCTATAGGTCACGCCGACCAACCGCCGAGAAACAAAAATCTCGAATTCTCCCAACCCCGCACGACTAGAAAAGCTGAAAATCGTGAGCTATAAGTCGCGCCGCCAAATGTGCTCCAAAAATAAAATCCTCAGACCGTCCCAGAACCCTACAACGACTAGAAAGCCGAAAATCGTGAGCTATAGGTCACGCTTTGACAAAATATGCTCCAAAATAAAAACTTGGACCGCCTTTGAACCCGTAAACGACTAGAAAAGTCAAAATCGTGAGCTACAGTCACGCCACGAATCGCCCGAGGAACAAAATTTCGACCGCCTTGCAGAATCGCTGAACGACTAGAAAGCCGAAAATCGTGAGCTATATGTCACGCCGCCCAAATGTGATGCGAAAAACTCAATCCTCTAGTAAGACCGGAATGTTTAGAAAAGTTGAAAATCGTTATTATAGGACACGCCGCAAATGTGGTCGAAAATAAAAATCCCTGATCGGTCCCAGAATCCAAACGACTAGAAATGCCGAAATCGTGAGCTATAGGTCACGCCGCCGACCAAATCGCCGAGAAACAAAAATCTTCGAATTCTCCCAACCCGGCACGACTAGAAAAGCCGCAAATCGTGAGGTATAGGTCACGCCGCCAAATGTGTTCAAAATAAAATCCCCGACCGCCCCAGAACCCTACAACGACTAGAAAAGCGAAAATCGTGGTCGTTTTTGGCCAACCGCCCAAAATATAAAAATATCCTGACCGCACCTGAACGCCGAATGACTAGAAAAGCTAAAATCGTGAGCTATAGATCGCCTTTGGCCAAATGAGTTCAAAATAAAAATCCCCAAACCGCCCGATAACCTTAGAACGACAAGAAAAGCCGAAAATCGTGAGCTATAGGTCACGCCGACAAAATATGCTCCAAAAATAAAATCTCGACCGCCTTTAACCCGTAAACGACTAGAAAAGCCGAAAATCGTGAGCTGTGTCACGCCACGAATCGCCCGAGGAACAAAATTTCCGACCGCCCGGTGAACTGCTGAACGACTAGAAAAGCTGAAAATCGTGAGGTATATGTCACGCCGCCCAAATGTGATGCGAAAAATCCATCGAATCCTTCTAAGAAGACCGAATGTTTAGAAAAGTTGAAAATTGTTAGCTATAGGTCACGCCGGCAAATGTGCTCGAAAATAAAAACTCGACTGTCCCAGAACTCTGAACGGTTAGAAAAGTCGAAAACGTGAGCTATAGGTCACGCCACCAAATCGCCGAGAAACAAAAATCTTCGAATTCTCCAGAACCCCGCACGACTAGAAAAGCTGAAAATCGTGAGCTATAAGTCGCGCCGCCAAATGTGCTCCAAAAATAAAAATCCTCGACCGGTCCCAGAACCCTACAACGACTAGAAAGTCGAAAATCGTGAGCTATAGGTCACGCTTTGACAAAATATGTTCAAAAATAAAAACTTGACCGCCTTTGAACCCGTAAACGACTAGAAAAGCCGAAAATCGTGAGCTACTGTCACACGCCACAAATCGCCCGAGGAACAAAATTTCGATCGCCCCAGAATCGCTGAACGACTAGAAAAGCTGAAAATCGTGAGCTATATGTCACGCCGCCCAAATGTGATGCGAAAAATCCTCAATCCTCCAAGAAGACCGAATGTTTAGAAAAGTTGAAAATCGTTAGTTATAGGACACGCCGCAAATGTGGTCGAAAAATAAAATCCCTGACCGTCCCAGAACTCAAACGACTAGAAATGCCGAATCGTGAGCTATAGGTCACGCCGTCGACCAACCGCCGAGAAACAAAAATCTTCGAATTCTCCCAACCCGGCACGACTAGAAAAGCCGCAAATCGTGAGGTATAGGTCACGCCGCCAAATGTGCTCAAAAATAAAACTCGACCGCCCAGAACCCTACAACGACTAGAAAAGCGGAAAATCGTGGTCGTTTTTGGCCAACCGCCCAAAATATAAAAATATCCTGACCGCACCTAATGCCGGAATGACTAGAAAAGCTAAAAATCGTGAGCTATAGATCGCCTTGGCCAAATGAGCTCAAAATAAAAATCCCCAAACCGCCCGATAACCTTAGAACGACAAGAAAAGCCGAAAATCGTGAGCTATAGGTCACGCCGACAAAATATGCTCCGAAAATAAAATCCTGACCGCCTTGAACCCGTAAACGACTAGAAAGCCGAAAATCGTGAGCTACGTGTCACGCCACCGAATCCGCCCGAGGAACAAAATTTCGACCGCCCAGAACTGCTGAACGACTAGAAAAGCTGAAAATCGTGAGGTATATGTCACGCCGCCCAAATGTGATGCGAAAAATCCATCGAATCCTTCAGAAGACCGAATGTTTAGAAAAGTTGAAAATTGTTAGCTATAGGTCACGCCGCAAATGTGCTCGAAAAATAAAACCTCGACCGTCCCAGAACCCCGTGAACGGTTAGAAAAGTCGAAACGTGAGCTATAGGTCACGCCGACCAACCGCCCGAGAAACAAAAATCTTCGAATTCTCCAGAACCCGCACGACTAGAAAAGCTAAAAATCGTGAGCTATAAGTCGCGCCGCCAAATGTGCTCCAAAAATAAAATCCTCAGACCGCCCCAGAACCCTACAACGACTAGAAAGTCGAAAATCGTGAGCTATAGGTCACGCTTTGACAAAATATGCTCAAAAATAAAATGCTTGACCGCCTTTAACCCGTAAACGACTAGAAAAGTCGAAAATCGTGAGCTACAGACACGGCCACCAAATCCGCCCGAGGAACAAAATTTCGATCGCCTTAGAATCGCTGAACGACTAGAAAGCCGAAAATCGTGAGTTATAGATCGCCTTTTCGCCAAATGAGTTCAAAAATAAAAATCCCAAACCGCCTCGGTAACCTTAGAATGACTAGAAAAGCCGAAACGGTGAGCTATAGATCGCCTTTTGGCCAAATGAGTTCAAAATAAAAATCCCCAAACCGCCCGATAACCTTAGAACGACTAGAAAGTCAATATCGTGAGCTATAGGTCACGCCGACAAAATATGCTCCAAAATAAAAACCCTGACCGCCTTTGAACCCGTAAACGACTAGAAAAGCCGAAAATCGTGAGCTGTGTCGCTTTTGTCAAATCGCCGAGGTACAAAATTTCGACCGCCCCAGAATCGCTGAACGACTCGAAAAGCTGAAAATCGTGAGCTATATGTCACGCCGCCCAAACGTGATGCGAAAAATCCTCGAATCCTTCAGAGGACCGAATGTTTAGAAAAGTTGAAAATCGTGAGCTATAGGTCTCGCCGCCAAATGTGTTCAAAATAAAATCCTCAGATCGCCCCAGAACCCTACAACGACTAGAAAAGCTGAAAATCATGAGCTACGTGTCGTTTTCGCCAAATCGCTTAAAATATAAAAATACCCGACCACGCCAAGAACGCTGGAATGACTAGAAAAGCCGAGAATCGTGAGTTATAGATCGCCTTTTCTACCAAGTGAGTTCAAAAATAAAAATCCCAAACCGCCCTTGCATTTTAGAACGATTAGAAAAGCCGAAAATCGTGAGCTATAGGTCACGCTTACCAAATGTGCTACAAAATTAAAAATTCCAGATCGGGCCCAGAACCTTAGAACGACTAGAAAAGCCGAATCGTGAGCTATAGGTCACGCTTTGACCAAATCGCCGACAAACAAAATCTTCTAATTCTCCGCAACCCCGGCACGACTAGAAAGCTGAAAATCGTGAGCTATAGGCCACGCCGCCAAATGTGTTCAAAATAAAAATCCCTGATTGATCCCAGAACCCTACAACGACTACAAAAGCTGAAAATTGTGAGCTATGGGTCGTTTTCGCCAACCGCCCAAAATATAAAATACCTGCACTACGCCGGTAACGCTGGAATGACTAGAAAAGCCGAAAATCGTGAGCTACAGATCGCCTTTCGCCAAATGTGTTCAAAAATAAAATCCCCAAACCGCCTCGGTAACCATAGAATGACTAGAAAAGATGAAAATCATGAGCTATAGGTCACGCTGGCCAAATGTGCTCGAAAATTAAAATCCCTGACCGCCCAGAACCCCGAACGACTAGAAAGCGACAATCACGAGATATACGCCACGCCGACGAAATATGCTCCAAAAATAAAAACTTGACCGCCTTTGAACCCGTAAACGAATAGAAAATCAAGATCGTGAGTTATAGGTCACGCCACCAAATCGCCCGAGGAACAAAATTTCACGATCGCCTGTAACCGCTGAACGACTAGAAAAGCTGAAAATCGTGAGCTATACGACACGCCGCCCAAATATGATGCGAAAAATCCCACGAATCCTCCCAGAAGACCGGATCATGAAAAGTTGAAAATCGTTAGCTATAGGTCACGCCGACAAATGTGCTCGGAAAATAAAATCTCGGACCGGTCCTAACCCCGAACGACTAGAAAAGTCAAATCGTGAGCTATAGATCGCCTTTTCTACCAAATGTGCTCAAAATAAAATTTCCGACCGCCCAGAACCCCACGACGACTAGAAAAGCGGAAAATCGCGAGCTATAGGTCGTTTTCGCCAAATCGCCCAAAATATATAAATACCGGACCGCACGCAGAACGCTGGAATGACTAGAAGAGCCGAAAATCGTGAGCTATAGATCGCCTTCTACCAAATGAGCTCCAAAAATAAAATCCCTAACCGCCAGTAACCTTACAACGACTAGAAAAGCCGAAAATCGTGAGCTATAGGTCACGCCGCCAAATATGCCGCGAAAATTAAAAACCCTGACCGCCCTAGAACCCCGAACGACTAGGAAAGCTAAAAATCATGAGCTATATGTCACGCCGACAAAATATGATCCAAAATAAAATCTCTGACCGCCCTCAAACCCGTAAACGACTAGAAAAGCCGAAAATCGTGAGCTATAGGTCACGCCACCAAATCGCCCGAGGAACAAAATTTCGACCGCCCGGAACTGCTGAACGACTAGAAAAGCTGAAAATCGTGAGCTATATGTCACGCCGCCCAAATGTGATGCGAAAAACCTCGAATCCTTCGCAGAAGACCGAATGTTTAGAAAAGTTGAAAATCGTTAGCTATAGGTCACGCCGGCAAATGTGCTCGAAAATAAAATCAGATCGGTCCCAGAACCCTAACGACTAGAAAAGCTGAAATCGTGAGCTATAGGTCACGCCACCAAATCGCCGAGAAACAAAAATCTTCGAATTCTCCGACAACCCCGCACGACTAGAAAAGCTGAAAATCGTGAGCTATAGGTACGCTTTGCAAATGTGCTTTGAAAATAAAATTTCTGATCGCCCCAGAACCCTACAACGACTAGAAAAGTCGAAAATCGTGAGCTATAGGTCGTTTTGGCCAAATCTGCCCAAAATATAAAATACCAGATCAAGGCTTAACGCCGAATGACTAGAAAAGTCGAAAATCGTGAGCGATAGATGAGTCTTTCTACCAAATGAGTTCAAAATAAAATCCCCAAACCGCCCAGAACCTTAGAACGACTAGAAAAGCCGAAAATCATATGTTATAGGTCATGTTTTCGCCAAATATGCCTTAAATTAAAATCCACTGACCGCCTCGGTAACCCCGAAACGACTAGAAAAGTCGAAAATCATGAGCTATTGGTCACACTTTGACAAAATATGTTCAAAATAAAAATCGCGGACCGCTTTGAACCCGTAAACGATTAGAAAAGTCGAAAATCGTGAGCTATAGGTCACGCCGACAAAATATGCTCCGAAATAAAACTCCTGACCGCCTTTGAACCCGTAAACGACTAGAAAAGCCGAAAATCGTGAGTTACGTGTCACGCCACGAAATATGCCCGAGGAAAAATTTCCGACCTCCCAGAATCGGCGAACGACTAGAAAAGCTGAAAATCATGAGGTATATGTCACGCCGCCCAAATGTGATGCTAAAAATCAATCCTCCCAGAAACCGAATGTTTAGAAAAGTTGAAAATCGTTAGCTATAGGTCACGCCGCAAATGTGATTAGAAAATAAAACTCGGATCGGTCCCAGAACCCCTAACGACTAGAAAATCTAAAATCGTGAGCTATAGGTCACGCTGACCAAATCGCCGAGAAACTAAAATCTTCGGAATTCTCCGCACTTCGCACGACTAGAAAAGCTGAAAATCGTGAGCTATAGGTCACGCCGCCAAATGTGCTCCAAAATAAAATTCCGACCGCCCAGAACCCTACGACGACTAGAAAAGCCGAAAATCGCGAGCTATAGGTCGTTTTCGCAAATCCGCCCAAAATATAAAATACCGGATCGCGCCGTAACGCTGGAATGACTAGAAGAGCTGAAAATCGTGAGCTATAGATCCGCCTTTCTACCAAATGAGCTCCAAAAATAAAAATCCCTAACCGCCAGTAACCTTACAACGACTAGAAAGCCGAAAATCGTGAGCTATAGGTCACGCCGCCAAATATGCCGCGAAAATTAAAAACCCTGACCGCCCCAGAACCCGAACGACTAGGAAAGCTAAAAATCATGAGCTATAGGTCACGCCGACAAAATATGATCCAAAAATAAAATCCTGACCGCCTTTGAACCCGTAAACGACTAGAAAAGCCGAAAATCGTGAGCTATAGGTCACGCCACCGAAATCGCCCGAGGAACAAAATTTCGATCGCCCGGTGAATCTGAACGACTAGAAAAGCTGAAAATCGTGAGCTATATGTCACGCTGCCCAAATGTGATGCAAAAATCCTCGAATCCACAAGAAGACCGAATGTTTAGAAAAGTTGAAAATCGTTAGCTATAGGTCACGCCGCAAATGTGCTCGAAAATAAAAACTCGACTGGTCCCAGAACCCCGAACGACTAGAAAAGTCAAATCGTGAGCTATAGGTCACGCCTCGACCAAATCGCCGAAACAAAAATCTTCTAATTCTCCGACAACCCCGCACGACTAGAAAAGCTGAAAATCGTGAGCTATAGGTACGCTTTCAAATGTGCTTTGAAAATAAAATTTCAGATCGCCCAGAACCCTACAACGACTAGAAAAGCCGAAAATCGTGAGCTATAGGTCGTTTTGGCCAATCCGCCCAAAATATAAAATACCAGTGATCACACCAACGCTGGAATGACTAGAAAAGTCGAAAATCGTGAGCTATAGATCGCCTTTCTACCAAATGAGTTCAAAATAAAATCCCAAACCGCCCAGAACCTTAGAACGACTAGAAAAGCCGAAAATCATATGCTACAGTCACGCTCACAAATATGTCGCCTAAATTAAAATCCACTGACCGCCCAGAACTCAAACGACTAGAAAAGTCAAAATCATGAGCTATTGGTCACACTTTCGACAAAATATGTTCAAAATAAAAATCGGACCGCTTTGCAACCCGTAAACGACTAGAAAGCCGAAAATCGTGAGCTATAGGTCACGCCGACAAAATATGCCCAAAATAAAACCCTGACCGCCCCAGAACCCGTAAACGACTAGAAAAGCCGAAAATCGTGAGTTGCTGTGTCACGCCACGAAATATGCTCCGAGGAAAAATTTCGACCGCCCCAGAATCGGCGAACGACTAGAAAAGCCGAAAATCATGAGGTATATGTCACGCCACTGAATATGCCCGAGGAACAAAATTTCGACCGCCCGCAGAATCGGCGAACGACTAGAAAAGCTGAAAATCATGAGGTATATGTCACGCCGCCCAAATGTGACGCCAAAAATCTCGAATCCTCCAGAAGACCGAATGTTTAGAAAAGTTGAAAATCGTTAGCTATTGGTCACGCCGCAAATGTGCTTAGAAAATAAAATCTCGAACCGTCCCAGAACTCAGAACGATTAGAAAATCTAAAATCGTGAGCTATAAGTCACGCTTTGACCAAATTTGCCTCGAGAAACTAAAATTCTCTCCTCCGCACTCGGCACGACTAGAAAAGCCGAAAATCGTGAGCTATAGGTCACGCCGCCAAATGTGTTCAAAAATAAAATCCCTCTGATCGCCCAGAACCCTACGAAGACTAGAAAGTCGAAAATCGCGAAATATAGGTCGTTTTCCCAACCGCCCAAAATATAAAAATACCCGACCACGCCAAGAACGCCGCAATGACTAGAAAAGTCGAAAATCGTGAGCTATAGATTAGTCTTTCTACCAAATGAGCGCCAAAAATAAAAATCCCAAACCGCCGTAACCTTACAACGACTAGAAAAGCCGAAAATCGTGAGCTATAGGTCACGCCGCCAAATATGCCGCGAAAATTAAAAACCCGGACCGCCCAGAACCCCGAACGACTAGGAAAGCGTAAAATCATGAGCTATTGGTCACGCCGACAAAATATGATCCGAAAATAAAATCTCTGACCGCCTGGTAACCCGTAAACGACTAGAAAAGTTGAAAATCGTGAGCTATAGGTCACGCCACCAAATCGCCCGAGAAACAAAATTTCGACCGCCCGCAGAACTGCTGAACGACTAGAAAAGCTGAAAATCGTGAGCTATATGTCACGCCGCCCAAATGTGGTGCGAAAAATCTCGAATCCTTCTAGAAGACCGAATGTTTAGAAAAGTTGAAAATCATTAGCTATAGGTCACGCCGCAAATGTGCTCGAAAAATAAAACTCAGATCGGTCCCAGAACCCTAACGACTAGAAAAGCCAAATCGTGAGCTATAGGTCACGCCGACCAAATCGCCGAGAAACAAAAATCTTCTAATTCTCCAGAACCCCGCACGACTAGAAAAGGTGAAAATCGTGAGGTATAGGTCACGCCGCCAAATGTGTTCAAAATAAAAATCCCCAGATCGCCCCAGAACCCTAAGACGACTAGAAAGTCGAAAATCGCGAAGCTATAGGTCGCCCTCGCCAAACCGCCCAAAATATAAAATACCGGATCAAGCGCTTTAACGCTGAATGACTAGAAAAGCCGAAAATCGTGAGCTATAGATCAAGATTTCGCCAAATGAGTTCAAAATAAAAATCCCCAAACCGCCAGTAACCTTAACGACTAGAAAGCTAAAAATCGTGAGCTATAGGTCACGCCGCCAAATATGCCGCGAAAATTAAAACCCCTGACCGCCCAGAACCCCGAACGACTAGGAAAGGTAAAATCATGAGCTATAGGTCACGCCGACAAAATATGCTCCAAAATAAAAATCCTGACCGCCTCAGAACCCGTAAACGACTAGAAAACCGAAAATCGTGAGCTATAGGTCACGCCACCGAATCGCCGCGAGGAACAAAATTTCTCGATCGCCCCAGAACTGCTGAACGACTAGAAAGCCGAAAATCGTGAGCTATATGTCACGCCGCCCAAATGTGATGCTAAAAATCCTCGAATCCTTCTAAAGACCGAATGTTTAGAAAAGTTGAAAATCGTTAGCTATAGGTCACGCCGCAAATGTGCTCTAAAAATAAAAATCTGCATCGGGTCCCAGAACCCGAACGACTAGAAAAGTCAAATCATGAGCTATAGGTCACGCCACCAAATCGCCTCAAGAAACAAAAATCTTCTAATTCTCCCAGAACTCGCACGACTAGAAAAGCGAAAATCGTGAGCTATAGGTCATGCTTTCTACCAAATGTGCTCAAAAATAAAATCCTTTATCGGTCCCAGAACCCCGAACGACTAGAAAGTCAAGTCGTGAGCTATAGGTCACGCCGACCAAATCGCCGAGAAACAAAAAATCTTCGAATTCTCCAAGAACTCGCACGACTAGAAAAGCCGAAAATCGTGAGCTATATGTCACGCCGCCAAATGTGTTCAAAATAAAAATCAGATCGGGTCCCAGAAGTCCGGAAGACTAGAAAAGTCAAATCGTGAGCTATAGGTCACGCCACCAACCGCCGAGAAACAAAAATCTTCTAATTCTCGTAACCTCGCACGACTAGAAAAGCTGAAAATCGTGAGCTATAGGTCGTTTTCGCCAAACCGCCCAAAATATAAAATACCTGCATCACAACAACACCGGAATGACTAGAAAAGCCGAAAATCGTGAGCTATAGATCGCCTTTCGCCAAATGAGCCCAAAATAAAAATCCCCAAACCGCCCAGAACCTTAGAACGACTAGAAAAGCCGAAAATCATGAGCTATAGGTCACGCCGCCAAATATGCCGCCAAAATTAAAAATCCCTGACCGACCCCAGAACTCAAACGACTAGAAAAGCCGAAAATCATGAGCTATAGGTCACACTTTCGACAAAATATGCTCAAAATAAAAACCGCGACCGCCTTAACCCGTAAACGACTAGAAAAGTCGAAAATCGTGAGCTATAGGTCACGCCGACCACGCCGTAACGCCGCAATGACTAGAAAAGTCGAAAATCGTGAGCTATAGATCGCCTTTCTACCAAATGAGCGCCAAAAATAAAATCCCCAAACCGCCAGTAACCTTACAACGACTAGAAAGCCGAAAATCGTGAGCTATAGGTCACGCTTACCAAATATGCCGCGAAAATTAAAAAATCGGACCGCCCAGAACCCCTAACGACTAGGAAAGCCGAAAATCATGAGCTATAGGTCACGCCGACAAAATATGATCCGAAAATAAAATCCCTGACCGCCTCAGAACCCGTAAACGACTAGAAAAGTTGAAAATCGTGAGCTATAGGTCACGCCACCGAATCGCCCGAGGAACAAAATTTCGACCGCCCCAGAACCATTGAACGACTAGAAAGCTGAAATGGTGAGCTATATGTCACGCCGCCCAAATGTGATGCGAAAAAATCCTCGAATCCTTCTTTGAAGACCGAATGTTTAGAAAAGTTGAAAATCGTTAGCTATAGGTCACGCCGCAAATGTGCTCTAAAAATAAAAACTCAGACCGTCCCAGAACACCGAACGACTAGAAAAGTCAAATCGTGAGCTATAGGTCACACTTTCGACCAACCGCCGAGAAAGAAAAATCTTCTGAATTCTCCCAACCCCGCACGACTAGAAAAGGTGAAAATCTCGAGCTATAGGTCACGCCGCCAAATGTGTTCAAAATAAAATCCTCTGATCGCCCAGAACCCTCACGACGACTAGAAAAGTCGAAAATCGCGAGCTATTGGTCGCTTTTGGCCAAATCGCCCAAAATATAAAATACTGACAAGGCTTAACGCTGGAATGACTAGAAAAGCCGAAAATCGTGAGCTATAGATCGCCTTTCTACCAAATGAGTTCAAAATAAAATCACCAAACTAGCCACCAACCTTAGAACGACTAGATAAACCGAAAATCGTGAGCTATAGGTCACGCCGCCAAATGTGCCACGAAACTAAAATCTTCGAATTCTCCCACCGCACAACTAGAAAGTCGAAAATCGTGAGCTATAGGTCACGCCGACAAAATATGCTCAAAAATAAAATTTCTGACCGCCTCAGAACCCGTAAACGACTAGAAAAGCCGAAAATCGTGAGTTAAAGGTCACGCCACGAAATATGCCCGAGGAACAAAATTTCGACCGCCCTAAGAATCGGCGAACGACTAGAAAAGCCGAAAATCATGAGGTATATGTCACGCCGCCCAAATGCGATGCGAAAAAATCTCGAATCCTCCCAGAAGACCGAATGTTTAGAAGAGTTGAAAATCGTTAGCTATAGGTGACGCCGCAAATGTGCTTAGAAAAATAAAACTCGGACCGGTCCCAGAACCCCTGAACGATTTGAAAATCTAAAATCGTGAGCTATAGGTCACGCTGACCAAATTTGCCTCGAGAAACTAAAAATTCTAATTCTCCCAGCACTGCACGACTAGAAAAGTCGAAAATCGTGAGCTATAGGTCACACTTTCTACCAAATGTGTTCAAAATAAAAATCCCAGATTGGCCCTAGAACCCTCACGAAGACTAGAAAAGTCGAAAATCGCGAGCTATAGGTCGTGTTTCGCCAACCGCCCAAAATATAAAATACCCGGCCACGCCAAGAGTGCCGCAATGACTAGAAAAGCCGAAAATCGTGAGCTATAGATCGCCTTTCTACCAAATAAGCTCCAAAAATAAAATCCCCAAACCGCCAGTAACCTTACAACGACTAGAAAAGTCGAAAATCGTGAGCTATAGGTCACGCCGCCAAATATGTCGCGAAAATTAAAAACCCGACTAGCCCAAGAACCCCGAACGACTAGGAAAGTCAAAATAATGAGCTATAGGTCACGCCGACAAAATATGATCCAAAAATAAAATCCTGACCGCCTCAGAACCCGTAAACGACTAGAAAAGTTGAAAATCGTGAGCTATAGGTCACGCCACAAATCGCCCGAGGAACAAAATTTCGACCGCCCCAGAATGCTGAACGACAAGAAAAGCCGAAAATCGTGAGCTATATGTCACGCCGCCCAAATGTGATGCGAAAAATCCTCAATTTTCTGAAGACCGAATGTTTAGAAAAGTTGAAAATGTAATACCCCTAAATGTTTTATTAATTGCTTAGTTAATAGAGAGAGGGACTTAATGAAAAGATTTTTAAAGGAGTTTTGGGGTTTTCGAAAGTTAAGACAACCTGGCTTGGGCTTGGCCTGTGGGATTTTCTAGGCCCAAGAGGGAGGGAGGCCACCACTTAAAACCCCTCGGCACCACCACCGCGCCCACCCCCGCGCCCTCCCCGCAGCCGCCGCCTCGCGCTTTGCCGCCGCTGCCGCCGCCTTGCCGCCGCTGCCGCCGGCCGGCCGCCGGCGCCCGCCGCCGCCGCCGCCTTCTCCGTGCCGCGTCGCCGCCCCGCCGCGCGGGCGGTGCCTTCGCTCGCCGCCGTCGTTGCCTTGTTCCCGAGCGCCGCCATCGACGCTCGCCGCTATACCGCGGGGATCCGGAGGAAGGAGAGGAGGAGATCGCGAAGGCAGTTCGCCGCCGTCGCCGCCGTGTTCGCCGACGTGTTCGCCCTCGTGTCGCTGGCGGTAACCCGCTGGTCCTCTAGATGAGTTTTAACTGTTGATTGTCTGCTTTCTGGACCGCCGTGATAGTTTGGGTTAATCGGCTGTTCTGGGTTAGATCCGTCAGGATTCAGGTCTGGACCTTTCTAGCAAATTGTAGAGGACTTGATTATCTTTCCAGGGAGTGCTAGAACGCGTTATTTCGAGTTGTGTAGCAAACGTTATGAATTTTCTAGTGCTACTGTTCTGCAGATCGGGGTAGTTCTGGACAGAGTTTAGTAGATCGGTTTGTGCGACGGAAATAGTTGCGAATCAGAAATTATTCATGTTAGAAAAGTTTTAGATAATTTTCTTAGCTTTCCATAAAGGTCAAGAAGTCCGGATTCCGAGTTTCTGGGTGAAAGTTATGCCTGTTTTAGTGCGCTGTCCAGAGAGTCCGATGTGAATTTGGATGCTTTAGAAAAGGGTTTGGTTCGGTTAGTAAATGGCCGAATCAGAGAGTCTCCCCAACTAAGTTTTTGTAGATAATTTAATTATCTTTACAGAGAGTCCAAGAACGCTTAATTTGGAGTTACATACTGAAAGTTAAGATTTTTGGAATTCAGCTGTCTGTGGTTGGGCAGATTTGGCCGAGGGGAGTTGGGGATTTAATTGAGATAAATTGTTGGGTTAATTGGGGTTGCTGTTATTTTATATCTAGAAACCCGCTACTGTTATGTTAGTAATTATTAATTAAATATTCAGGAGGAGAGCGGATTCCGGGTTGTGCCTTCACGCTTCTTCATTTTCTCGCTGAGGCAAGTATAACCTTGCTATGATTAATCCATGTGATTGAGTGATTTGGATGATATGAGTGGTGTTTGAGTTATGAATGCTTTACTTATGAATTTGAGTAATGTTCGAGTTGTTAATGCTATTTATGTTCTGCTTACATTATGGCATTTATGAGATTTGTTGATGCGTAGTATGGTGAATGCATTTTATCTTGTTGATACATTCACATATGCATCATATTGAGAATTGCTGAAGTCTTGGTCATGTGGTGATCAAGACGAGGTCCCCACACTTGTGGAGTGTGGGCACTGGTCCCCGCACTGCAGGGTACAGCATGGTGTGCATTGACGGATGCACACCGCACACCTGAAATGCGAAAGAGATGAGAAAGAGGAGTTTTGATCATAATGCATAGCATGAATTTCATATGTAATATGTTTAACTTGAGAGTTAATGTTCATGCTTGCATTTGATACAGCTTATACTTGCCGAGTCGTTGACTCACTCTTGTTGTTGTTTGTCTATTTTAGGTACCAATGTGAGATCGCGACATGGGGACATGAATGGCTAGTTCAGATTCACGCACAATTCCTTCATTAAGAAATAAAGACAACCATGATAATCTTGTTCATTGATAGCTTAATTGGTTCGCTTTATATTTCATCGATTAAATGTAATAAAGACTTAGTACCTTTTGATATTATCTTTCCGCTCATTATTTAGAACTTGTGCTATTAATGTTTGTTTGAATCGTTATTTCGTTATTAAACAAAGGAGGTCATGCCAAATTTCTAGGTGATTTATATTAGTTGTTGTTATATTGTGATAGTTAGTAGCATTTCGTGCCCATGTTAGGCCGTGTTACAGCTTGGTATCGAGCGGTCAGAGGTCCGTGGTAGTGAAAATATTAAATTTGACACACCGCACGTGATGGAATGGGTTTTGCATCGCATCCGATCATTGTCAGCTGCTTCGATAATTAATTGTGTGTCATGTGACTCTATATTTATTTATGTTATATAGAGATGGCAAGGGTAGAGGCCGTGGTCGTGGTCGTGGGGCAGAGCCGGACGAAGCCAGCCGCGCCCCGCCGCTGAATGACCACGCCGCAGAGGCCATCCGGTGGATCGAGGAAGAGGTTGCTTCACGGTTCAAGGAAACCGCCCACCGCACCACCAGAGCCGCTACCGCCATTCCCCGCGCCTTGCCGGCTGGGGTGTGATGGGTCCGCATCGCGGAATGCGTTGAGGTTGGATACTGGCGGACTAGGTACGCCAGCTGATGCCGCTAACTGCAAGCGCCACATAGAGAGACATCTAGAGGTGTTGGGGCTACCATCCGAGCAAAGAAGTTTTGCCAGGCTCAGCTGAAGGGCAAAGTGATCTCTCGTGGAAGGAGTCCGTTGCCAGATCCGCCGCCTTAGGGCCGCCGACTTGGGAGGTGTTCTGAGCGCCAGAAGAGGTTCTATCCTCGACTCATTTGTGGAGAGGATGGAGGTTTCATTGAACGATTACAAGGTGGCAAGATGTCGCGTCGAGTACGAGGTGGGATTCCACAACATAATCCGCCTGCACTTTGTGGCTACCAATGAGGTGCGTAGGCCAAGAGGTTCCGCAGAGGACTTAGGCGTGAGTTTCGACAGTATTGGGAGCTTTGAGTTCGTGACTTTAGCTCCCGGTGGAGCAAGCGAGAGGCATGGAGTTAGAGATGC